>WEIT01037686.1:5130-23311 GCA_013389985.1 Dryoscopus gambensis | reverse complement strand
CGAGCGCCCACCCCGAGTCCGCCGCGGGCCGCGGGCGCCACCTGGTGGCCAACTGTGCCCCCTCACGCCGCCGCTGCGCCCTCAGGAAGAGCGGGCACCGTCGTCAGCCCCACCGACCGAGCGAGGCAGCGGGAAGTGATGATGGCAGCGAGCCCGAGCTGAATCTGAGATAAAGAAATAGAATTAGAGGAGGAAACGCCGGCACTCGAGGTGCTCTAGCCCTGCGACTGAGAGATTCGGGCAGCGTCCGTCGGGTCTAAGGGAGCAGCCAGCCCTGTTCCCACGGCCTGTGTCAGCTGCCTCCTAGGAGCATCCACACCCCGTCTAACAAAATTAATTAACGCAGCAAGTTACCTCCTCGACTGCTGCTCTGCCTCTGACGTGACAATACTTTTCTGAAAGAAATTCCCAAATGGCTCGCGATACCTTGATTTCCAAAGAGGTGTTCTGGCCACCCTTGGTTATGAGAAGCACTTGCTGGCAGGAGGACAGGGCACACCAGCTGCCAAAACCCAGCAGGCAAAGGGGTAGGATTCGAAATGTTGCTGACTCGTGATATTCCCATGTCTGGTGGCATCAGGCAATGTGGCAGGGCTGGACTGGCGCTGTGGTGGCCACTAGGCATGTTAGGTGTGTGGCCGCACGGCTGCAGCCCAGGGACCTCACGCTGCTACGGTGTGGGTAGCTCACAAACTCCTCCCCCATCTTTGCAATTAGTTGTAGTCAATTTAAGTGTCAATCAAGCTATTGGAGCATGGAGACAGGGAAGAGAGCCCAGCAAGTCTGCTAAGGGCCTGTCCTGTGTGGATGTGGCCAGCAGTGTGCCCAGGCGGCCAAGAAGGCCAATAGCATCCTGGCTTCTATGAGAAATAATGTGATCAGCAGAACAGGGGAAGTGATTGTCCCTCTCAGCACTGGTGAGGCCACACCTTGAGTACTGCATCCAGTTCTGGGCCCCTCAATTCAGGAAGAACACTGAGGTGCTGGAGTGTGTCCAGAGAAGGGCAACAGAGCTGGTGAAAGGTCTACAGGGTAAGTCCCGTGAGAAGCAGCTGAGGGAGCTGGAGAAAAGGAGGCTCAGAGGTGATCTTGTCACTCTCTACAACTACCTGAAAGGAGGGTTTAGCCAGGCTGGGGTCAGCCTCTTCTCCCAGGCAACAGGTGACAAGTTGAGAGGACATAGCTGCCAGCTGCACTAGGGGAGGTTTAGTTTAGACATTAGGAGGAACTTCTTCACAGAAAAGATGATTAATCATCGGAATGGACTGCCCAGAGAGGGTCTATCCTGGGAGGTGTTTAGGAAAAGACTGGATGTGGCACTCAGTGCCGTGGTCTAGTTCACACACAGGTGTTTGGTCACAGGTTGGACTTGTTGATCTCGGGTGTCTTTTCCAACCTAATTGATTCTGTGATGCTGTGGTGAAGCACCAGCCTTTGCTGTTTGAGCTGCTGGTGCCATTGGGGCAGAAGTGGTTAGCACAGCTGTGAGGAGTGACTGTACCACCATCCCCTTCACTCAGAGAGGCTGTTAGAAAGCTGCTGTGCAGAATATTTCAGTTGAGGATGGGGAGCAGAGACAACTTTTGTCTGGGCTGTTTTGTTCATGAACATACAAGATTTGTCTTTCCTGGAAAAAACCAGAAGACTAGTGCATCCATGGTGCTGCGTAGTCAGCTGCTGCTCCAGGCTCCCCACTGCCTCTTCCTGGATGCTGCCTCACCTTGTCCTCTTTGGGGACCCTTGTTGGTCTTTGGGGCTTTGTTTCCCTTCCAAGCAGAGCATGCAAACACCTCTTTGCCAGTTATGTTGAACCCCTCAGCTCCTGCAGAGTGGAGAAGTGGGTGTACTGCCAGCTGCTCTGCTGCAGGGGACTGAGCCTGGGCCCAGGCCAAAGTGATAGCTATGGTGAATTTTTCCTTTGGTAACTTGTAGAGTGGATTGGGTGGGTTGCAACTGATCACAAGAGACACCTGGTATCATTTTCACTTCTGTAATTGGCAGCATGTGCTTTGGGGACTAGGGCAGGGAGTATTTCTATTTTCTCTTGGTGATGGTGTGTAACGTGTATCCTTTAGCCCTGACAGATGACTGCCCATTGTGATGGAGCATGTAGTAGCTCTTGCCGTCATACCTGGGAGGTTCATTTCTCGGGCTGAACATAACTAGCTTTGACAGACATTCCCATGGATGTGGCAAGCAGAGGTGGTGGCCCTCTATGCTGTCACCTGCAGAATTTTCCCTGACAGAGATGGCACTAGGTGAGTGTGAGTGGGTGTCTGTGTTTCAGGAATCAATGTTTTATGAAATATTTTTAAGAGAGCTGCAATTCAGAAATAGTTCTTCATGGTGCTGTAATTCACTGTGGATGTAGGTTTATATTGCAGTCTTAGAAGGCTGATCTTCTTCCACTGTGTTTGAGAAAATATTTCATTTTTGTATTACTCTTTTGAAGTACCTTAGGAAATCTGGCACAGCATGCAGTCCTGGTGCAAGACTGGTAGGTTTTTGGGTGAGTCTTAATGCTTTGTAGCAGAGGTCCTCTCTCCATTTAGGGCATGTGAGCTTGTGTTGAAATTGTTTGCAGTGAACTTGAATACCCTGAAGCTCCCCTGGTTTAACTTTTTCCTGCCCATCATAAGGTGAATTCATGAGTGAGCAGTGATGTAGGAGTTTTGATAGTCTCCCTGCCAAGACAGCACAACCTAACTAAGACACCTTCTCTGTTTCAAAACAATTGGGCTCAGAGTCCCATTTCCTAACATTTCCTATTCTTTGTGGGCAGCTGTAGCAGAAATGTACCATGGAGTCCCACCACAGTCATTAGTAGCAGCATCTCCTGGGCACAGCTCCTCCTAACTCACAGCACACCCCAGTGCCAGAGGAGTGCATGTGGGGTGCTTGGCCTTGGGTCCCCTCTGGGTTTGGCAAAGCATAAGTCACTGCCGAGCAGAGAGAACAGGGCTCGTAGGAAGCATGAGCCCACTGCCTTACACACCTTTTTGTGTTAAGCTGATTAAGTTTCTTGTTCATGAAATGAGACTGCTCTCATGTTTCTGTCTGTGATTTCCTGAGTTAAAAACATGGTGGGTCACACGTGCCTGGTCTGGTGGGACTGAAGCACCCAGCAGCCTCATGGCAGAGAGTGGCTCTGCTGGCCTTGGGTGGGAGTGGGTACATGCCTGCCTTGGCCCGTGAGCTGAGCTGCCTGCACAGCAGCTGGTGGGTACCTGAGGGCAGGGTTAGAGGCACAAAGACCTCAACCTGCATAGCAGCAAGGGAGAGAAGGACTGAGGAGCAGAAAAGCAGTCAAAATGTAAACTTTGCAGAAGAAGAAAGGCTTTAACTTTAATATTTTCCTTCACAGGGTAACTGTGGAAAACCTGTTCTTACTTCTCCTCTGTTTTTCTTCCCTTTGACTTACAGCCTTTGATCCCTTGGAGAAAAGTACAGGGAGGTAGCTGAAATGACTCAGTGTTGCTGTAGCTGTTATAGTCCAGTTTTCTTTTATGAAGTAAGATAAACCCGAAGCAGAAAGTTAAGATAATTAAACACAGAAAAGGCAGTTGTAACTTCTGCTGGTGATTCCCTGATTTTGTCTACTTCTTTTGCTAGAGAATTGTGACCACAGCACAATGCTCCTTGGCCCTTCTGAGACCTAGGAATCTTCCACCGGCACAGGCTGTCAAAAGCCAGCTATTTTCCTGTTTATAGGTTCTCAGTTTATTAGCCTGAAGGCAAAAGAAGTAATATGAAATCCAATAAGGTCAGGAAGGATCACATCCAAGGTTGAATGCAGAAATGTTTGATCATAAAATGAAAATCTATATTATAAAGCCTACATGTAATAGGGGTTTTCAAAATTAAGATTGCTTGTGTAAGTTTAATTAGTCTTTTGCAACACTGTCAGTGCTTAGCTTTGCAGCCTTAGTCATGTATCTTTAGTGTAGTTTGTAGAGGTGACCATAAATGGTTCCTAAGGTCAACAGGCTGACAGACCCTATCTGCGTGTCTAAAGTGTTCATTAAAACTTTACCATAGTTCACGTCTGGAAGTTTAAATACACACTTGAACTTAAGCTTGAGTTAAAGGGTATTACTCAATATAGGGTATGTGAGTGACTACATTGAAAATGAAGAAAGAAAAACTTGGTAGCAGCTATCAAAGTAACCAAAGCTCCATGGGCAGGGAGTGAGATGGGTTGGTGGTACCTGAGACACCTCCTGTAATTACAGAAGGAATTTAAGTGCTAGGCCTCTGGGTGTTGATTAAATGTGTCTGTGCTTTTGTCTGTGCTTTTGTCTGCTTCAAGTTAGTCTTCAGTGGTAACTTGGATCAGTCTCAGAATTGTGAGGATAGGTCTGATCCCATGCAGCAGTCCTTGATAGGGGCCAAGGGAGCTCAGCGTTGGTACTGTGGCACAGACCCTCTGCAGGACACCTTATGGGGTCTTGATGGTCCTCCTGACCTGAGGAGAGGGACTACTGCCTGTTGGTAGGAATAGCTCCCAAGAAATGACTGCGTCTAAAATCCACAACAGCTGTGGGAGGACCCAGAGGTGATGATATAGAAGCTGACTCTACATATCTGTGGAGAAATTCCAGATTTTTGCACAGGAATCATTTTGTCAGGACGTAGTGTGTGTTGTTTTGTAATTGTACTTTGATAGTGAATTAATGCTCCTCTGCACTGGGGATGTCTTTGAGGCTCACTGCAATATAATCTAGCTCTGCTGCTTAAAGGAAACCAAGGAGGGCTCTGCTTTTTCTTTCAGGTTGTGTTAATCTCTTTGATATAATACATGATGCCACAGTAGTTGCACAGTTAACTGTGGCTTTCTGCTTTGGCACAACCCCACTAATTACAATATATAGAAAAGATGGATTAAGTGTCTTGGGACAGCATTTTATAGCAGCTGACATTTAGATGGCTGGAGGATTTTGAAGGTGACACTGGAAATGACACACCAAAACCCTGCTGATGTGCCCAGGAAGCTGAGGAGACACTGGTAGCTGGGTGGAAGCTGGTGAAGGCACCTGAGGGACCCTTTCTCACCTCTGTTTGTGGAGCTGAACATTGCCAGAGGTGGAGGCAGATGTGGGTCCCTCCACACAGAGTAGCATGGAGATGTCATTGCCCACTCCCTCCCTGACCTCATGTAGTCCTTACAGCTCTGCTCGAATTCAAAGGTGTCCATTGTTGTATTACTAAGCTTTCTAGTTCTGCTCATTGCAGCTGCTCCTGCTCCTCCTGCTTTCCAGGTTTTGATTTGTAGCAGGTATCAGCAGCATTGACTTCTGGCAGGCAGATGGAAAAATACATACCTTAAAAACTAAACACTGAGAGTTGTGAGCCACAGCCTGTCTGAATTTCACTGTTGCAAGCAAATGGTCGGACATGCAATGCAGGGTAAAAATAATGCTCAAAATCAGCATTTTGGAGCTAAGTATTGTAGGTGTATTGGGTCTTTTCTGGTTTGGTTTTGTTTTGTTTTGGTTGGTTGGTTGCTTTTTTTTGTTTGGTTGATTTTGGGTTTTTTTGCTAGTCCAAGGAGTTACATGCTTTGCTTACCTTTAAATGTAAACTCGTAATGTTTGTTTTCTAAAACCCCACACAACGAAAGACACAAGGTGACATCATGGACAAGCTAGAGGTTCCTTACAAATAAGCCTAAATTTTAACTGCAGCCGTTACTTCTATTTGAATTTGCAGGCATCCATTTCCCTTCTTGTGAAGGTTTCTTTGCACCTGTTTTAAAATGTATTTGTCTCTTTTAGATTTGTTTATTTTCTGTTGTTGTGGCTTGTTTGTTTGTTTTTCTTCTCAGGCTGGAAGAATCCCCCTTTTCCATTGCGGGGAGTTGTGCTACAGGCCAGTGACATCTGGGCCATAACCCTATGGCCTTCTCTGGCCACGCCACATGACACAACAGCCTGGGTGTCCTGTGAACCAGTCTTCTCTGAGAGTGGATTTCTTTTGTTGACGTTTTGTATTTGTGGATTTGATTAAAATTCTTGGTGTTGTGAATGTACAGTGAGGCTTTATCTTGGGTAATGAGTGCTGTGGTGTCGTGTGGGTGTGCAGTATTTAGGTATTGCATTTACTTGTGACAGCAGCAATAACACTTTCTCATTAACTATCTTCTGAAATCTAATTTCATGATGTCAAAAAGTTACTACTTTCATCTCACCAACATAACCTAAGTCCCTACCCCAGCATAAATCAAAAGGTTGCTGGAAAAATGCCCAATCTCTTGATTTTTTAGCAGGTGAATAGGAATAAAATTATGAGCCTTTAAACTAAATAATAATTTTTTCCTTGTAGCCTGAGATCTGTTCGATCAATAATCTTTCTGCTAACTCTGGGGAGAATTTTAGTTGCCTCCATAAAATGTTTTAATTATTTAAAATCATAAAATATAAGTAGGCACAATTTGCTTGGAACTCATTAGGGAAATATATGAATAAGAAGCAAAGATAATGTTTGCTTCTGCATTAATTTAAAGCAGTCTCTAAAATATGAAATCTAATCCTGGAAGGCAGTGACTTATCAGCAATGTTTATTTTTCTTATAATAGGAGTAAATATTAAAGCAGCTAGTTATGTGTTTATCCCCACAGTATTGCACTAAGCCAAAAAGGAAGATAAATAACTTGTCTGAAATCCCACATTAATTTCCCTCTTTTGCAGGTTTTATGTTTGTTCATTTCCTTTTTCAAAACATTTCTTTTAAAATTATTATAAAACAGGTGACTTGGAAAGCATGAGTAGCTGCAAATGCATGAGACCAATTTTGTGTGATCAGAATTATGCAGAGGTAATGCATTATACTGGTGCAGAGCCTTTTACATCTGGTGCAAATCACTGGCACAATGTGCAGCAGCAGAGAAATGCCACAGCCCTGGGAAAGGGCTTGGCAGACCAGAGAGCAGAGCAACTGATGAGTTAGGAAACAAAATTATTTCTTTAAGCTTCTCTGAAGAAACTTCAGTGCTCAGCGTGGCAGGAAGTGCTCATTTGCAGCTCTTAGGTGTGCAAAGAGGGAAGAATCAGCTTTGTCAACTCCCTCGCTCAGTATTTGTTTTTGGATGTCATCAGCAATCCCTTCCCAAAAGACCCTTGTTTTATTCGTGATTTTCCACATTTTCATTCTGGGAAGGCCATGATAGTGCTGCCTTTCCTATTAAAATGGAGTGAGCAATAAAAGCAAATGTGCTGCAAACCACTCAGAGACGGGCCCAGATCTTTCATGCGTGGGGAGCTTTAGGTTATTTGACTGTGTTCATCTGGCTGCTGTTTGGAAGAAGGGATGGAGCCACTTAGCATGGTCACATTCCTTAAGGTAGTGTAAAGGTGGTGCCACGATGGAGGAGAGCTGTGCACTTTCAGTAGATGGGATGGGTAAAACCAAGCTGTATTAATCTCAAGGTGTTGTGGTTTAACCCCAGCTAGAAACTAAACCCCCCACAGCTGCTCCCTCACTACCCCTGGTGCAATGGGGGAGAGAATTGGAAGAGTAAAAGTGAGAAAACTTGTGAGTTGAGATAAAGACAGTTTAATAAACAAAGCAGAAGCTGTAAAAACAAGGAATTCATTTACCACTTCCCACCTGCAGGCAGGAAAGCCAGCATTAGGAAAGCAGGGCTCCATCACACATAACTTGGGAAGACAAACACTATCACTCTGAATGTCTCCCTTTCCTCCTTCTTCCCCCCATTTTATATGCTGAGCATGTTGCCATATGGTATCCCTTCAGTCAGTTTGGGTCAGCTGGCCTGGCTCTGTCTCCTCCCAGTTCTTCATGCATCCCCAGCCTGTTCCTTGGTACAGTGGAGTGAGGGGAACATCACTATTTCCAGCAGAAATCCAAAACATAGCCCTGTACTAGATGCCATGAAAAAAATTAACTCTACCCCAGCCCAACCCAGTACACAGGGAGAAAAATCTCTTAAAACGGTACTGGTCTTGTAGCTCTTTTACTCCCATTGTGACCGTTTAGGATTGATTTTTTCAAGTGATAAAGAGAATGTAAGCAGGGATGCAGCCAACTGATGTGGTACTACATCATCAAAAAGGAGCCAGTTATGGTACTTTCTGCTGTTGCCACTCCAATATCAAGATTGCAGTGCTTGAAAAATGGCATGTCCCTCAGATCTGAGCTGCAAGGTTTCTGGGAACTGCTCATGCCTCAAAGAAGGGAGTTTGGATGAAGTTTATATTCATGTTCCTTTCCCTGTATCCTAAGGGCTTTGTCAAAAAAAGCTGGCTAATTGTCTTCCATGAGCAGCAATTCACAAAAAGTGCTGTCTGTGTGTAACGTGACCAAATTCAAATAGATTAAAAACACTTGAGTTTCTTAAAAGGAGTGACAGCAGTGTCAGAGGTTCAACAAATGCCTGTAAAGTTATGCTACACTCAGTAGCCCGGTTTTTCTTTAGGCCATTACTTTCTTTAGTAACATGAGAGACTGAGGATACTCCCTGCTTTGTCCCCGATGTCCCAGCAGGATTAAAAGCTGCAGTGTTGAAAATACAGAGCCGTGAGCACCGGAGCCTTGAGCCCTGTGTCTACCCTTGGACAATTAGTTGGTTTTTTTGGGGCAGCCTTCTGTCTAGATACCTGAGCATCCAGTCTCAGTCCTGCTCTTTTAATTAGTTATTAGAGACGCAAAGTCTACTCTTAAAAAGTCTTCTGTTCCCTTCCCTGTCACTCACACAAATATACCATACCATTGTGAATGTGACAACTTTGGAGCAGGGACTGAGATACCCACCCAGCAGTTAGGATTACGTGCTTTAATTCTCATGGTGGCTTCTGGGAGTTACATTAGGGGGAATTCTTTTTTCTTTGTTGTTTTTGGTTTTGTCATTGTTTTTTTTGTTTAATGAACCATGCTTCAGCCCCACTTGCTTCTGAGCAAGTCTCAACTGTCCGTTTGTCACCTGTGTTGGCCCCTCTGGGGTTATCCCTTGCAAGTAGAGGTGAAGTTGGTGTTGCAGGAACAGCTGGGTCTGAGGGTTTGGACAACAGCTGTGCCCCTGGGTGAGCTCCCCTCCAGGGCAGAAAATCCTGAGCCTCTATAGTGCGAGCAGTAGCTCAGTCAGGTGTGTTACCTGGGAGGGGTGAGCAGACCCAGTAGACCCACGAGCTTCTATACATGATGTCTCCATTAGAGAGAGACAAAGACTTGCCTTGTATTATTGGGTGGTCCATTCTCATCAGTGAATGGAAGTCTAAATTCCCACTGCCCCCACAAATTCCCCATAGCTGATTCACCACTAGAATTAAACCATAATTACATATTATCAGCAGTCACTTCATAGTAAAGGTTGAAGGATTAAATGCAGTTAGCGGTGATGACTTCCAGATGTGCAGGACAGAAGCCTGAAGAGAAGGCCAGTTTCTGAGTAACTACAAGATAGTGTAATGTATTCTAAATATTGATTCAATTAAGCTTCCTTCTGCTCTTTGTTTCAGCTTACAGATGGCTCATCAATCTATAGTTTAGGGACACATTGCTATTCTTTCTAATGGTAATTAGGTGATCAGGATGGAGACAGGTTTGATGAAATACTCACATTATGATCTGCGTATTTAAAATGGAAAAGTCCAAAGGAGAGGCAAAATGCTAGCTGGCTGCTGCACATGGCTTCAGCCTCTAGCCCAGGTAATAGGGACTTTGCTAGCTCCCACCACAGAAGGAATAGGAGTTTTTGAATTCATCAACTGTGAGTGCTTGTATCTGGTTTTGAATGTTGCTAAACTCTTATTTGACAGTTTCTTGCAAAAAATACTCATGATGCTTGCACATTTTTGGCTCAGCTTCACTGAGAGGGTTCTTGCAGCTTGGAAAATAGTAGTAAAACAGCTGCAGAGTCTGTGATTGATCTTCCAATGACTTCTCCAACTTTATGAAAGGCCACCACTGTACTTTTAGGGCAGGGTATGTATTCTTAACAGCTTGTAGCCTGCTCATGATTATCAGCCTATAGGCTCTGAAAGCAGGAATATTTGAGAGGATGCCCCTGCTGTGAAAGTGTCCCATTTTGTGTTTTTAACCCTTAGGATTCTTTTGTTATCTAAAGACAAAGTAAAATTGTAAAGTAGAATATGGCCAGAAGCTCTGCGTGCAAATGTATAATGATTCTGTACACTCCTTTAGCCACTCTACCTGAGAGCTGTTATAACCACTAAGATTTTAATAAGGTGTAATTTCTTTTATGCAGAGAAGAAATTTGAGGAGTGCAGAGGTTTGAGGTTCTGAGGGTAAATCTATACTCAGAAAAAGAAACTGGGCAAACTTTATGGCCTATTTAAATTCTCATTTAAGGGCCACACGCACCTTGTCCTGGCCTTCTCCCAGACGTGGATTTTGCAGTCAGTTCTCAATTCAGCAAAGTACTTAAGCACATCCTGACATGCTTTGCTGAATCAGGGTTTAACGTGGAAGTGACAAAAATAGAATTGAGATCTCCTCAGTCGTAAGCCCACTCTGAAGCCATCAGGCAATGCTTCCTTTCTTCATTGCTCTCCACTGCAGTATACTATGGCAAGTCTCTGAGACAGGCAAGACCCAGAGGCTCTGAACCTCTGCCCCTTACCAGAACCCAAGCTACCCAGCTGAAACTTCAAAATATGAGCCAAGTAGACAGTTTTAACAATTCTGACACTTGAAATCTTTGTCCCTCGGTGCCTCAAGTCATTCAAGCGCATTATTTAAGCAAATGGAAGAAGGATTCTCTTAGCTCTGATATAGCTTCCCTTCAGGAGGTCAACAAATCTGAAGACCTCTTTCCTCTATACATATGATACCCTTCCAGCATTCTCAGTCCCCCAAAACAGTTACCAGTGAAGCTTTTGTCTGTAAAATCCTACTTTCAGTTTCTTATTTAATCAATTTTTATTTGTTATAAAGAATTGCAGGCTGAAATTTTGTTACATACGGCCTAGGGAAGGGAATATCTGCTTGCAGTAGCAATTTGAATAGCTGTATTAACAGCTGTTAACAGCTGTATTGCATCCTCATACAATCATAAGCCTTCTGTAGGCTTGCCACCAATACTCTGTCTTTGAAACTTTCTAGGAAACAAGCAACTAGCAAGTTGTTTCTTTGCGGGGGGGAAGTGGGAGGGAGACAGGAAAGAGGGAGAATTGTTTTGGTTTGCTTCTTGCCCATTTGCTCTTCCTCATTCTGACTTAAAAATAATATCTACCTGCACTGTAACCTAGGTTAAAGAAATCCAGTCCTCGTGCACAAAGCTTTTAGAGAATACAATTACTGTATTGCAAATACTGTTTATCCTTTGGTAAGCTTTTAAAAAAAGAACTTTTTTTTTCAGATGATATCTTTTTGAGGCTTGTTATGTAGTGCTGTTCAAAGATAAGGAATGACTTACAATATTTTTGGTCTGAGAAGGCTAGCAATCTCATTGATGTCATTCCATTAAAAATCCATTTTTCCATTATGGCTATAAACATTAGTAACCTCCACTTTTTTTCCTTTTGATGGTACTGACCGATTATTCCACTGCTCAAGAGGCTCTTCTAGGACAGAAAATTACTTTGCTGTATTGAGTCACTTGGACAATCTATAGAGGGGGATTTTTTCAACCACTGTCTTACAAGGACAGTTTCACATAGGTTTACTTCCTTTATTACAATTAAAGTAAGAAACCATAGTAGATCTCATAATAAATCTTTTCTCTACTTAGCTGCCCTTTGCATCCTCCTGCTCCAAAAGTCTACTTTCCCAGGCTATGCTATCCAGTGGAGATACAGGTTAAATTACTATTTTTGATACTGTTGCACCTGCATTTTTCCTGATGATTTGATGCTGCTTGCTATTTCCCATCTGCTGGGCTTCCTTGAGTTACAACTTGAATGCTAATGTGACTCCATCTCCCATCGGGAGCATGCTGATATTGACGCGTGCATCTCTGAGAAGCTTCTCATTGAGGTGGTGGATACTCTGCGCTGCCGAGTCATCCTTCCTTGGTTTTAGCACCTTTCCATTCAAAAAGACCTATTGAAAAAAGAAATATGATGCACCTCATTTGTTCCAATATGGTCCTTGGACCACAAAGGAAGCTTTGGAAAAGTTCCTGCATATTTTTTAGAAATTGTTTGTTGTATATCAGATGTCTAATGGTCTCTGACATAGAACTCTCATAAGTAAGTGGGATTGAGAGTCCACAGAACTTGCTAATTGTACTTCTACTGTAGATCTGAAGCCAAAATAAAAAAAGGTGTCTTTAAACATAGGTTTTTTAAGAGCCCCTATTCAGCTGCCACCATAACCCCAAAGGTGCCTGAAGTTTAACATCATTTGTTTCTTGTAAAAGTAATTAATCGATAACTTATTAAGAGTTACCGATTACAAGTGCTACTTTTGATCTTGTGTAAGTATTGTACATAAATGCACTACAAGACAAACCAGAATAATACAGAGCGTTCTCTGTAATGAATTACATAAACATTTCTATGTTTCTGTTATCACAGACTGTTTGTGTACTAACATAATTTTAACACATCGCTTCTTACTTCTAGAGGGCTTTATTCCTTGCTTATGTGTTTTATGTAGCTTACTTAAGGAGTTTATGTTGGATTTTCTTTTTGTTTGTGTTACATGGAACAAACGTCACAATTGGCAACCCAATTGCAGGTCAGAAATCACATTACTGGAATTCTACTTTTCAGACTTTTTTTCTTTTCCCACAGCCAGAAGCAGTTACTACCTGTGCATTACCATCAGAACTGCAGTACTTACATTATCAATAGCTATTATTCCCCCTTTCTTTATAAGGCGCAAGCATTTTTCATAGTATTCATTGTAGCTTTCTTTATCCGCATCAATGAAAGCAAAGTCAAAGGTTTCAGCTTCTCCATTGGCCAGCAGTTCATCTAGATGAGCAACAAAATGAGTCGTTACACCCTGGTTAGTACTGTGTAGGAGGAAGTAACCCATTTGTGTCAAAGTTCTCATTAAATGTTTTCTGCTGCCTTGACCAGGCAGCCTATTCCTCCACAGGTAATTACTAGAAAAGCTTATCCCACAGAAACCAATCTAGACATTATGTATGTCATAAAACACGCAGTTACTGAGTTCTGCATGCTTAGGACTTTGTGGAGGAGCTCCAAACCTGAAGGATACAGCTGGGACTGCTGAAAGGTACAGTAAAAACAAGTCAAGCACTTTGACACTGGACATACTCTATACCTTCAACTTTTTTTTGAGCTGAGAACTGTTTTCTTGAGTGGATTAGAATTTTTCTCACATTTATCAACAGGTTCTAAATGCTAATCTCTGCTTGCAGATCAAGTGCCATGACACAGGTCATGATCAAACACTGTCACAGATATTTATCACAGCAAAAAATTGCTATAAGTAGCCCCTCTCTGGGCCAAGGCAAGTAGAATTCAGTTTGAAGTTCTCCTAAACAAACTTCTTGACTGAGAATTCCAAATTGCCAGTTGCAGAGGAGGTGCTTACTGCCTCCTAAGGTCCTCTTGCCACTTCTCTGACCCACCCTGACCCTTTGTCAGCAGAGGATCTTTTTGTCTGAGGCAATGCCTGGACAAAGCAGTTGACAGACTTCAAGGAGTGCGCACACCAGCAAACCGCTTATATTTGCCTCTTTAGAAAGGATGGATTTGAAAGTAATACAAGGTTATCAATGGATCTGTGGATCCATCAAACACCTTTGCTGGAAACCTTCTGCATCCAACAATCCTAGAAAATTTCTTGCATTTTCAGAACATTTATTAGTATTTCCTCTGCCCCACATTTTCTCTTTCCTTGAATGAGAAGTCAGTGCCTTACTAATGGCCTTGCACGCTTTTGGCACATCCTAAATTGGAACTTCTCTGCACAAAATTCAGCCTACGTTGTATATTGGCTTCTGAATTTTTCTGCACCTCAGCCCTTTCAGGAAACTCTTTCTCTCTTAATAAAGGAATAATTACTTAAAATGGACACTGGATAAGAGAAATTTGGCTTTGTCTAACTAATCTGTTTTAATCATCTTTCCTAGAAGCAGCTGACAATAGTACTTGATAGATTAAACAAAGTGATGGGCAGGACAGGTGAGTGACCAGTACAGCCCACTACACAGGACAAGCATTTTCTTTCTCTCTGCTAGTAGGTAGGAAAGCTGTGAACTCCTAAAGATTTCTACTTTTTAATATAAGGGAAGCTGCCTCCCTGTTAGCAAAAGGGATCACATTCACAACCATATTTGGTCTTAAATTTCATCACTATTGTATCCCTCTTCTATTTCTAGGGAAGGGGAAACAATGTGTTATTTCAGGTTACTTACCAAGTGTTTGAATTGCTGGCTTAATCCGCAGGTCAATTTTATGCTCTACTCCTGCCTAAGATGAAAAAGAACAGAGCGTTGATAAAAATGGTCAAGAAATAACCTGTTAGTAGGCTGTACTTAGGGAGTGACTTGTGTTCAGATAGTTTTCCTATTATTTCTAGGTTCCAAACACCACATATTTTTCTTCCCAAATGGAACTCTATCAGCCTCCTTTAATGATAAGAATACTTCTGTGTGAATGTGCAAGTCTAAAATACCAAAATTTCCTCACATAGAAAGGCAGCTGTCCCCAATGTGTAACAGGAGATGCTGCTTACCTCCTTCCACAGTGGCCTTCCAATTTTGGCATAGTCCTCATTTATATCACAGGCAATAACTCGGCCATTATCTGGCAGAACAAGTGCCATATTCAAGGCATTATAACCAGTGAAAACACCTAGGAAAATCATAAGAGACATCAACACTTACTGTATTGTGGAAGAAGAACTGTAGGGCTCTCTTCAGGAATAAAATCCCTGAAGGAGTCAAGGATGGCAATTTGTTAATAGACAGTAAAGATTTTTCTTTCCATTTTAATGTAATGGTGGTTTGGGAGGAATTTTTCCTTTTTTTTTTTTTTTAATCAATCTTTTAGCAAACTTCAATGTTAGCTTTTTCCAAAAGTCTTATGGACAGACAGAGCAGAGTCTGGTCTTGCATGGGTAACCCAGAGAGACTGGATGAGCAGCAAAATACCAGGGAATTGTAACAGCCAGGCCAAGAATGAAGATGGTGGGAACCCATACCTGGCTGCTCAGCATCAGTCTGTCTTTTATGACATCCTGGTAACATAGGTGCATCAAGCTAAGTAGATTTGATACAGGGCCTGTGCATCAAAATATTTTCTTCTAGCAAGAAACTGGTACAGGAAGAACAGAATACACCCTGTCCTGCAGCTGCTGAAGATTCAAGAGATTTACTCAACTCAGTTTTTCAGATAGCCTCGGAATTGATGAGCCATCCATGCTGGTGCCAGAACTACTGAATGCACAGTTGGACAAAGTGGCAACCAAGTGCAAATCAGACACTCCTTTTCATGCTGTAGTTTGCCCATCTTTTTGCTGACAGGTATGCAGTGCCTTACTGTATTTGGATATCTTACTTTAAACATGGCTGTATTTGGAGAAGAATAGTCAAGAGTTTTATTTTACCACAAAGTGGCACTCTTACCTATTTCAATAACTTTCTTGGCTTTAATGAGTTTGACCAAATTTGCCATAAGCTGAGCCTGCTCACAGGACACCATCATTCTGCCCCAGGGATGATCAGCAGTGAGCTAGAAAAGGGGAAAAAAAAGCCCCACATCACATCAAACAAACCCCAAATCTATCAAACTAATATCCAAAAGAAAAAAAACCCCAGTGAAACTCCATGAAAAACAGATAGCTCTGTCTTCTCATTTCAGACGGCTTTGTGCTCCCTCTATGAGCCAGAAATTGGTTTGAATTTGACTGTAAGTAAGGAGGACATTGTGTGTGTCATAAGCAGTGGATATTCAAAGCAGTAATATGCTCCAAAGTTACCATGGCTGTGGCAAGCTCAGCAATATTTGCAACCAACGAAGAATCATAGAGGAACCTTGACTATGAAAGTCCTTTATTTCTGTGAATTTACACAAACACATGCACTTCCTTCAAGACATGTTGAATGCTTTAATTAACTCCTAGGTTAATGTCTGCCAAAGGTCAGACCACGTAGTTCTAGCTCCACAGCACAAACCTGGAGAAGCTGTGCCCATCCCAGGGTGGAAGGGCTCTTGGCACTGAGGAATGGGCAGTGGGAGAAGCAGGGCTGTGCCATGACAGTTGAAGAGAAAGCATGTTCTCCTGTTTCCTTTCTTCCGCTAAGGATCATTCCAACCAACCTGTTCCAGCAGTTAACATTTAATTTCTTTTATACAGGAACAGTTTGTCTCACCTGAAACGACTCAAATCTGAGTCAGGGTGTCTGGTCTCACCTCTGACACTGGAGCCTGATGGAGGACACCACCTCTCTGAGCTACAGGTCACTATATGCCAACCAAAATGAACACAAGTCATCTGTTCAAGTCCAAATCAAGTGCAGCCCAAACACATGGCCTTGGGAGCCGAGGATAGAAAGACATGTCTAAAATGTATGCCAATACTATTAAACAGTCATGTAGGTAGCCCTGGATGTTGAGGAGTCTGGGTATTACCAGTTAGAAAAAACCCTCTAGTGTGTATGCAAATAAGACAGAGGAAGGAAATGTGACTGGGATCTCAGCAGTTCAGGATGAGGTGTGGGTGATACTGACCAGACGCAGCTTCTTTAGAATTGGATGTTCCCGCAAAGAGTGATCCAGTAGGTATTGCCGGAGAGGACTGCTTTTCCCAATCATCCCGTTCGTGGATGATTTGGGTGTTCCAAAAACTAAAGAAGGGTATCTTTTACCTAAAAAAAAAAGTAATAATAACTTTTATACTTTTCAGTTATTGCCGTTTTAAACAAAGCAAGGATTGAAGTATTGCTAAAGGTTAAAAAGTTCTTTCCTCTAAAATAGCCGTGAAAATGGAAAATACAACACAGCTGGACAACCAGGTGGACTATCTCTTTTTTTTCCCTCCTCCTCCTTTTTAGCCTCTAAGATGTCCAGCCCAGGCCTCCAAAGGCTGAGAGGGAAAGGCTTCAGTATTGTGTTATTCAGTGGCTAATGTGATGGTTACAAACTCCCATAATCTAACAGGAGAAGTAACCCCATCAAAACTCAAAGGGCAAGTTTAAAGAGAGAAACATGAATGAAGCGCACAGATTTCTTAGTCTGGGGCCCTTGTTTTGCAGATGAATAGAGGCTGCCGGGCTTTACGCCCATCACCTGGCTTCTCAAACCCTGTACTCTCCTCATGACACTGTCCTGCCCTCCAGCCAGGGGAGACCTGGTATTGCTCAACGGCTTGTTTAGCATGAAACCAGTGTGCAAACAAAGTAGATACTGAAAATTAAAGTTTAAGGATTAGTACATGTCTACTCAAATACAGAACTGACTGCAGCTTTGATGCCCAATGTTTCTTTTACCATATAGATCAAGTACTTTAAAGAAATAACAACTTCATTTCCATATCTCCTGGTAGTTGTTCGCTACAACAGAACACTTTTGTTTCGAGGGGTTTATTTTCTGTTAATGGTTCTATTTTACACACGATTACGCCGAGATGTACATGATTTCAACAACTTGCTTGGAGTCAAAGGGTAAGCAACCAAGCACCCGCGTTACAAACCCAACACCAGTCTCCTTCCCCTCCTGGATCGTGGGCTCGTTCTTCCGCTGCCGCCGGGGAACGAAAGCGAAACTGCTACCCGAAGACAATGCTGTGCGCAAGGACCGCACCTCGGCCTCCCCGGGCTGGCCAAACAAATGCAGGCACGGGCCGGACGGGGGAGCATGTCCTCGCCTTCGCTGGGACCTTGGCCCGGCCCCATACTGCGGTAGCTGGATTATAGGGAGCGGCTTGGGCTCTAAGAGCATCAGCGTATTTACCGCCGCAGCTCAGCGAAATAAATCCCTGCCCGCAGGGCAGCCCTAAGGGGTCTGCTCTCACGACGGCCGCCGGGCTGCACCCGCGGCGGGGACTCCTGCCAGGGACTCCTGCCCACCGTGGGAGGGACCTGCCCGGGCGCTGCGGTTCCCGTCCCGTCCCCGATGGGGACACGAGGAGGGCGTAGCCTTCACGTCTCCGTGTGTGTGGCGGGTGTTGAGGAGCGCCGCTTACCTGCAAGCATACCAGTGGCAAAGGCGACCCCCAGCATCGCCGTCCCGACGGCCACTTCTTTGGGCACGCTGAGAAGCGGCATTTCGGGAGTCGGGAGCGA
>WEIT01037685.1:2978-17934 GCA_013389985.1 Dryoscopus gambensis | reverse complement strand
GATTTACAATAATCAATCCGGACTAGGAGCACAAGTCCTGTTAAAAAATATGGAAAGCCAGCATCCAGAGAGGTTCCAGTATCTGCTGGAATTCCTCAGAATAAGTTTTCGCAAGACCAACCTTTTAGAAAAGTTCAGGGCTTCTACTGAAAATCACTTTGGCTGATAATTTAGAGGGAAAACAAGTGCCACTGAAGAGAACTTTTCTGTTTGTCCACACATTGATCTTCTGCACTTTGTTTGCATTGTCCTGGAAGGACTGGACATACAACACTGTAGGACGAATACTGAACATTATTTTATATACGAAGACAGTGATCATCTAAAGCTTTAGCATAAAAATCAGATGAAGTGATTTACCAAAGTGGGGTTTTTATTCTGTAAATATTGATATTTTTGTTGCCAAAAAAGTCAAGAAATGCCTTCTTCCCACTTGTATAACAATAAGGTTTGGTAGGTAGAATGTATGAAATATACAGTAACTTCTTCTGAAAAGCTATCTATGCTTGCTCAGCTTACAGTATGTGGAATGTAATTATCCAGAAAGTGAAATATGTATAAAAATAGGTAAAATTCCTACAATATTTGTACTGAGTCATAATTCCTCCTGCCAGGAAGGTTACAATAGCTCTACAGTATATGTATGAAATGCTTGTTCATAAAGTTAAAAAACATCATTACCTTACTGAAAAACACATTAAATGTAGGAATGCATAATCAGAACTGACTCTCAATTCTGCTTAGCTGGTGCAAATCTACAGAGAACCATCATCCTTTCTGCACAAAACAAGACCAACCTCTAATTTGNACTGCCTGCTCAGAAGAAGGCAGCGAAATACAAAGAACCTCCAACTCCCCTGTCATGACCCAGTTCTGGGCTTGTGCTTTTTTGACGAGTCTTTGATCTGCAGCAGGCCTCATAGGCTAGTCTCCCGGAGGAACATGGTGCCGATGTTGTAAGACACCTTTCTCATTCTGGCAGATGTGATGGAGGGTTTTGGCGGCTTCTGACCACTTCTGACCTCCAGGAAGTAACAGATCCCGGGAATTTCCTTTGGAAAGTTTTCTGGAAGCTCTTCACGGGAACGAGGGATAAAAATAAAATTTTCTTCCTTTTTCAAAAGCCTAGAGAAAAACAAAACAGAGGGATATAAAACTGTAAAATACATTCTAGAAATGTCTCTTTGGAAGAGGTGGATCCTATGTGCAACCAAGTAAAAAATGAGTTAACACTATTATGTAATTTCTGAAGAAATTCTAAGTCAGGATCCTTAGCTGATATATATGGACTTATCATCATTAACTTCAAGGAGCTCTGTTGACTGAGATCAGCTGAAGGGATGGCTCAAAAAAACATTCTCTGGAAATCAGGGGCAGCATTTGGAAAGTAAAGTACCAGAAAGAACCAAATTCGTAATGATCATTGTCCAGAACATATCATTTGGCTTAATTAAAACACTTTGGTCTGGTCAGTTGGGCAAAAATTAGCATTTCAGAGTGATGGCTACCACCAGGTTTCCCACTGGAAGGCAGGTATGAAGGCAACAGTGCTTCGGAGCTTTCACAGATAAAAGCAGGGAGGTCAGTTTGTGCCCTTCTCACCCTCAGTAGTACTGTATTTCATAAATTGGGTTCAAATACAGCAAATCCAGCTTCAACACCAGAATCAAATCTGACACTATTCATCAAAAACCCCATGGGTTTAATCTAGGTTATTTGGTTGGGTCAAAAAGGGATCCAGGCTCCCTGGAGCCGTGAAGCCACCTCCTGGCATGCCTACTCAGGTGGTACAACACCACAGACCTGACTATATTGCCTTCTGCCATTTGCCATCTCAGCCGTGGTGGAGAAATCTCTGTCTGGTTAGACCTGAACATTTAGGGCATCTTCCTCAAGTATCTTCACTAGAACTAGCTGCACTTATAAAACACAGTAAGTAACTCTATACATTTTATTTTTGTTTCCAATTAATTATGTAAATTAAGTTAATAGTATTCAATCCCTTGCAGCATTGAAAAGAGCAGTTTTGAGACAATGGTAAATCCGGAGCACAGTTGGATATACAAAAGCATTCTTCCTCTTTTCCCTCCAATGATATTTATTCTTTCAATCAGTTTGAAGCTCAAAAACATAATTGGGAATAACTTTATAAGTTTTGGTGGAATTTTGTAATAGATAGTTTATTTAATGTCTGTAAAGTTGATTTCTGTAAAGTAAATGAATGAATGAATCCCGTTGCCAGGAGAATTTTGCAGGATTATCACTATATACAATGACATTTCCTTTGCTGAGTATCTTTCATGGGTTTTGCACAAGACAATCTGTGTGAGCTCATTGAAATATAAAGACATTTTCTTTCCAGCTTTTAAATAATCATTAGTTATAAATTCAACAAAGTTTTTGCCTTTGAACTTTGGTGGAGATCTTTATCTAGTGTGCAATTTGAAGGTCCAGATCGTCAATTCTATGATCAAAATACTGTAATCTTTTCTAAATTGCATGAATATTTGTGGAGGCCTCTACAAAGAAGCTTCTCTCTTTTTATCTCTGCAATGTTTGCAGTAAATATTTTGTATTTCTAAACTACAGCCTTAATGTACTAAAGTAACTCTTCACAGCTTCCCAAACTAGATTTATGCACATAACAGCTGAAATAGTAGAGCTTTCTGATCCAAATCTGCAAGTTTTCATTGTAGTCACTCTTCCCCACACTGACTATTTACTATGGAGCATCCAACCTTCCTAAAAATCAATAGTTTCCTCATCAGAGTCTAACATAATGTAATTTTACTGACAGTTACACAAATCCATAACTGTCAAATACATCTATATTCTTTGATTCGGGTCAGGGCTGGCACTAAGATTAGTTGATATTTTACATTATTTCTTCATAGAAAAAAAGTGCAATATATTAATTACCCATCTTATTTTCACTTGTTTCATGAATTGTAACTTGGTGACAATGAAATTCTCCAGGACTGATAGAAAATTAGTCTTCTGAAGATTCCTCCACTGCTGTGGTTTGTGATAGACTCCCCATCCCTGTATTAGAGGCACTGCTTGAATCAGGCTCTCACCATCAGAAATTGCCCAGCTGACCTTCATTGGGATACCATTTCAGCTCTCAAGCAAGCATGGCAGGAAACCCTTGTTACCAAATGCTAATGGAAGTTACTTATGATTACTTTCTATCCTACTTACTTTACACTTTTAAGGGAAAAGAAAATAAATTTCTGGCTCATAGAATAATTCTATTAGAAAGATTTTAATCATGATGAAAATGGCCTCTTGTTAGCTTTCTCCTAAAGAACAGGTTCTTCAAATTCCCTAAAAAATATGTTGGTCCTGACACTTGGCTTCCCAGTCTGAGAATGAGATCATAGTTCAGAAATTGCCTCTGATCTCTTATATCTTTGTGTATATACTAAAGAAACAAGTTATCTGCATGTTCTCAGTGCATATCGGTGAGAACATTTTTCTGCAGAAATCTTCCCTCTGATTTTAGGCCACTTGTGATATTAAAAAGAAAACAACAGCAATTGATGGCCATGGCCATTTCTAAGCTTCTTGAATTCCTTTTCATGGGTACAAAGAACTCCAAAAGATCCTTGTGCCAGCAGCTGAATGAATAGTGCACATCCGCAGGGATGTGCACTGAGCCACATTGTGGTGGGCTGATTTTGGCTGGACACCAGGTGTCCACAAAGCCACTCTACCCCATGCAATCCATTTTTTGCACTTCCCCTCTGTCTCAGGAGAAGATCCAGTATAAAACCTTCTGCTCTGGAACACTTCTTGGGTGGTGGCACACAGTTCTGCTTGGAAGCCTCACCTCATAGACCATTCTCAGAGCACTCCTTTGAGAACAAGTCAGACCACCTGTTGTAAAAGCCTGAAAGAACAATCTACCCTGAGAGCACAATCTTATCCTTCACTTTCAGGAAATTATGTTGCAGCTTAAACTGTATTAAAAATGTCCCCAGATTGTCCCATATTCAGAGAGCTCAAGCTGAAGTTACACAACCTCCGCAGTTCAGGAATATGCATATAACAACTAGTCTGAAAATATCCCAAAGCATTTATCTTAGCTGTATTTTCTGAATCACTTCTGTGAATTTCCCTTCAGGGCACCATTGCAAAGGGTATTTTTATAGTAGGTTTTGCACAGGTTCAAAATTCTAGGTTCCACTCAAGTGGCTGAAATTGAGAGCTCAGATTGTGAGGGTCAGGGTACTCAGGCATTCCTATAAATTGTCTGGAATTAGGTCTGCCCTCGGTTTATCTTCTTTGTTGATGTTTTAGGGGAGGAAGGATTTCTTAAACACTGATTTGCAGTTGATTAACTTTGACACCTTCTCCTCCTAACCGGAAATCTTCCAAAGCTTTTTAAATCCTTGCTCTTCGCTACCTTGGTGAAAATGCTCTTGCTTTCAGACAAAAAGAGACAGTATTGGAGAATTATCCTATTATTTTTTTTCTTTTCAGTTCCTTCATTTAAGAAAAAAACTCAGGAGGTCTGTGTGTGAATGAAAATTGGGATCATACTTAGTGGGAACCTTGAAGGAGATTTTAAAAGCTGTAGCTCTTTCTTCACATAGATGAAATGATAGGGTAATTATATTTCAAACTATCTTGGCAAGAAACAGTCACATCTTCATCAGAGTTTCTATATTCAGAAAACCACAGAATCATAGAATATGCTGAGTTGGAAGGGACCCATCCTGATCATTGAGTCCAACTCCTGGCCCTGCACAGGACTATCCCCAAGAGTCACACTGTGCCTGAGTGCGTTGTCCAAAGGCTTCTTGAGCTCTATGCTCGGACCACTTCCCTGGGGAGCCTGTTCCAGAGCCCAGCCACTCTCTGGGTGAAGAACCTTTTCCTGATAGCCAACCTAAAACTCCCCTGACTCAGCTTCATGCCTTTTTCTTGACTTCGGTCACAGGTCACAAGACTGAAGAGATCAGTGTCTGCCCCTCCTCTTCCTCTCATGAGGAAGCTGCAGACTGCAATGAGGTCTCCCCTCAGTCTCCTCCAGGTTGAACACACCAAGTGACCTCAGCCACTTGTCATATGGCTTCCCCTCCAAACCCTTCCCCTCCTTTGGACACTGTCTCATAGTTTAATGCCTTTCTTATATTGTGGCACCCAGAACTGCCCCCAGCACTGGAGGTGAGGCCGCCCCAGTGCAGAGCAGAGGGGACAATCCCCTCCCTTGCCCGGCTGGCGATGCTGTGCCTGATGCCCCCCAGGACACGCTTGGCCCTCCTGGCTGCCAGGGCACTGCTGACTCGTGTTCAATTCCCCACTGACCAGGACCCCCAGATCCCTTTCCACAGTGCTTCTCTCCAGCCTCTCCTTCCCCAGTCTATACACACTTCAGGGCTGTCCAGTCCCAGGTGCAGAATCTGGCATTTACCCTTATTAAACTTTATATGGTTCATATGGCCCAGCCCTCACATTTGAACTAAAAAATGGTGATTGCTCATCTCTCCAGTTTGAACTAACAGAGATTTGATATTACAGAATTATGTGTTGCAACGCCCTCTATACTGAGTGCATGTTTCCCGTGATGATTCTTACTCCCTCCATGCCCACTCTTTATCTCTCCATCTCTCAGGGACTTTTGTACTTTTTACTGGACTGCTGAATCAGAGCACAAAAGCACCCACTCAGAACTAAATTTCCATGTGAACTTTTCTTTAGGAAAATTGGTCTTTAGAGACCAAAATTTGAAGAAAACTTCTAAGAGAAATACAATCTTCTACGACAAAGGAGACTATGCAGTGCATTTCAAACATAGTACGCACCAAGAAAAGCACATTGGCCAGGTGAATCTTCTATAAATGCTATCTTTCACAGGGAGAGATACCAACAAAAGAAAAAGGTTCTTTCTGCCCTTACTCTAAAAGGATGGTAAAACCTTTATTTGACCTTGTTCTCATCACCCCATTAATTGATATAATTAGGAAAGTTTATTTAATAGCTTTCCAAACAGGCTATGAGAACACTGTCTCCTGCTGGACTGCTGCTCCTGTCCTCTGTGGCAACAAGTATTTCTTGCTTCATCAGCTGGGCATCTGCTTGATAACACAAACCAGCTCATTTGTTTCCATATGATTACAGATAATACATTATTACTGCACTCATTAGAAATATTGGAAAGCTGCTCTTAAAATACTCTGTATAAAGATATGAATTTGCTATCGTAATGCCAAAAATCAGCGCACTTGTTTCTAAACTTTAGTAGAATTGAATTTCTCCCTCAGTTTCTATGCATGCTATAAACATCAGGAGACTGGAGCGAAAACCCTGACTACATCTATACCTAATAAATTGCACATTGCATTTATTACTTTTTAAACTATGGCAGTTAGTGTATTGGTGTTTCTTCTTCATACAGATCAGCTGTGGTAAGGTTATGAAAGGACCAGTCATGATTTTTAATGGAACATATTGTATACCACATGCAGCTCAGCATGGTGAGTGTCTGCCTCTGACCTTAAATACTTTTCTTTCTCACCCACCTAAGCAAAAAGAATACTGTGTCTCTGCTCTCTGTCTGGACATTAGAGGCTCAGTGCACAGGTTTGCATCATCACTGCTAAAAGGCCTCAGGCTTTACACGGATTGAACAGTGCTGGGCTCAGGACCTGCCTGAATTTCTCCAGGCTTGAGCTTTCTGTAGTTTTAGCAGTTGCGTGCCAACAGATGACTTTTGCCTAGATGTGTTTCAGCTTTAGATTAGCTGTGTGAAACCGTGGGGCAACATACACTGTTAACTACTGAACAGTGATCTAGCACAGTTATTCTGTGTAGAGAGGACCTGGAATAAAAAAACAGTGTCACAAAGCACAAGCACAGCCAGATACCAGAGGCCCAAGGACCACAATCACAAATCACAGTGACTATGGGGGTGCAGCCTCACAGAAGCAGGTGACACTGGGAGCAGAAACCCAAAAAAAACCCCCAGTGCATTTTGACTACGTTTCTAAAATTAAGACTACCAATAATTTTTTTGTGCCCATGAATAAGCTGTATTTTCATTCCATCTATAACTAAATTGCCAGTCCACCAGCATCTTTTGAGAACATACATGGTGAATTTACCAATATAAAAACAAACAGTTTTTTAAAGGAGGCTGAGAAATAAAATCTAAAATAATTTGAAAAGGCTCTTGGAGAGTAAGTCCATTGGTTTGACCATATGAGGCAGAAAAATATAGATGTAGATATAGCTATAGCCTGTAGGAGAAATCATACATATAAATAGATATAACCTGTAGGAAAAAAAATTTGACAAAAATAAAAATCTATAAGGAGTTTACAGAAAAGTCTAATTTTAAATTAAAATCCCTGTAAAGAGAGAAGCATAGAAATACTTCTTAATTACCTAAAATTTCTTTCATACAACTTTCTCTGAAAGAACTATGGAATACCTATATTGGTTTTAATAAATTTTAAAGGCCGAGAAGCAATTTATGCAGGTGAACACATGATGACCTCACCCAGCTCAATAAGGAGGTACCCCTGAGTTGCCCCCTCTCCTAAATCAAGATAAAGATGTGGGATAGAGGCTGTTCATCTTTGCCTAAGCTCAGGTCCCAGATGTATCACCCAGCATGTGATAATGGAAAGTATCTGTACCCAACACTGAGTGCCAGAAGCACATTCTCCACAAGGGAAACACATGCTGCAAAAAACCAGAGGTAGAAAGAAAAGGAAAAAAAAAAGAATTCATTTTTAAGTAGGAGTTACTTGACAAACAGGAACTATGTTTACCTGCTTTTGATGACTGCTTAGAAATCCCAAAGCATTACATTGCAACACTATTAGGAAAACAAGACAAATGTGGGTATATTATATGAATATCTCACAAAGATCATTATTAAAGGCTGAAACAAAAAAATTAAAAAATATTTAATCTCTCTTTTGTGCTGAAGAGTCTCATAAATCTTATTGTGCTTCCTTCCTGACAATGGAAAATAGAGTAATTCTATTCAATTCAGGATAATGTAGATGAATTAAATAAATTTTGATCCAATTCTTTTCCTATTCCTTCCTGTCCATATGTTTAAACAGGGACCAGTCTGGGATTCTCAACTTCCTCTCCAGTTTCCACTTCCATTTTTCACTGGAAGTTTTACCAGTGCTATTCCAGAGATTTAATTTCACAATTCTCAGTGATTCAAAGCAAATGTGGCTCTGTGATCCTTCTGTCATAAGACCTGTCTGAGTCAAGAGAACAAGATATTTCAAACATAAGTGATGTTTCAGATTCAAAAGATGCAAAGGCCACCTTTGTAAAAGGTGTTGTTTCACCCACAGCAGAGCTCTGCCCAGGCAGGTGTAACTGGAGCAAGACTGCCCCAGGCTCACTGCTGCTGCTAAGCAACAAACATCACACCTTGTACTTATAATTTTAGACTCTGAGTCTTACTTAGGCAGATTACAGGCTTGAAGGGAAGTGTCTGTAACCAATAATAAGTATTCTGAAGTGTGATTATTATTTGAATGTTGATGATACTTTATGATCCATAATTTCTTCTGTAAAATGAAAGCTGGTAAGTACTGGACATGTTTCCAGTATCTGCATGCTTTATAAGCACAAAACTTGTATCACAACTTCCATCAGGGGCCATAGTAGACACAAACACATGATAATAAATGCCAGTAGTTTCATTTAATTGAAAATTCTGTTGTTTTCATACAGACTGCAAAATTATCTACTTAGGAAAACACTGATTCTCAGACAACAGAAATATTAACAGCAGTGTTAACAGAGTGTGCAGCAGTACAGTATGATCAAAAAGAAGCATTTAATAGAATATAAAGTCAAATACAAATACATTTCAGTTTATGATGAATCACTTTATTTATACACAATAAATATATACTCATACAAATTATATTTAAGAGAAGTTCTACATGGATGTATCAGATCACTACTTGTTTATTTGGATACCACAAGGATATTATGTTAAATCTCACAAATCACTTTCAGAAACTCTGAATAATTCTGCCCCTTTGAGTATTTAGTAATTGCAATCTCTTCTGGCCACTCTGTCAACACTGTCATTTCTTGACTTCTCCCTGTTTGTTTTCAAGCTTTCAACTATGCCAGAAGGTATGATTAGAAATCAGCTTTTCAAGTTTCCCCATTCACATTCATTTTATCTTTTCACTTAATTTCTGAAGCCTGTAATATAAATTTTTTCCTAGCCTGATCATCACTACTTCTAGTCATTCATCTTGAATGATAACTGCATCTCATTCAAACATATATTTTCTTGCCTTTTCTACTTCCTTTACCTGTAACCATGTGTCTAGCCTGTTACTTCCACTGAAAGTACTCTGAATCAAGCACTGAATTTGTTCAGCACATTAACAGCAGATTGTTTCCTGAGTACAATAACACAGATAAAAAATACCAATAATTCTGTATTTTGTTGTGTATTGTTTTGCAATTTTATGTTGCAACATTACTACATCATCAGTAACTTTTCTACCTTCTTCCCTTTTTGAAGCAACAGTCTAAACTGATAACTTTCTGGAAGGTAAGTACAGGCATGATGGTCACATAAGGCAAAAATTTGGCCATCTTGAAAAAAATGGTTCTATTCATACTGGATTTCTAGGATTAAAGGGAAGTGAAAAAGACTGCAGACCCGTTTTTGATACAACCTAAAAGATATGCAGAGTGAGAAGATCTGACTCATGTTTTGGTGCCTAGGACTTAGTAAGAGCACTCTCCAAGGTGGCTCACATTTGACCTGTCATGGTGCGACAGGACCAGCGGCAGCCAGGCAGAGATGAGACACAGGTAAAGAGAAGCTGTCCTCTCTGTGCCACAGTGTGCTAGGAGTCACATAAAGGGCAGCACAAGCCCACAGATTTCTAACAAGCTCCATACACAGGCCCTCAAACTAACTTTCAGAACAGTCTTTTTATCAGCAGTGTGATGAAAAGAAAATAGAGACACAGAACCATGTGAAACCATTAAAGCCCTTCCAGTCCAATCCCTTGCTATGAGCACAAACATCTTCAGCTAGACCAGATTGTTCAACGACGACCATAAATCTGTGTCTCACAGAGGAGGTGCTGTATCACTCATAACCAAATTCAACACAACAGGCACTGTCCACTGGTACACAGAAGTGACTCTGGCTCCAGCATAAAGAGAGTTTTGTGGACCACAGGTCCCACAAATGCTCACTGGTTATATTTCCATAAAGCTGTCTAGCTCACCAGTTTCTGCTCTCAGGGACACAAACGTGAGCAAGCAACACCATAGCCCCACGCGAAATCGCTCCCCTGAACCACATTAGTGAAGCACTAAAATCTTTCTTCTGAAAAAGTATGGACTGCACTTTCATAATATCTTGAAGACTATCTCAAGTTGGAGAACAGCTCTTTATAAGAACTGATCCTGTTCAAGAAAAGTCCAGCTCCCTGTCATAGGGTCTTGGTCACCTTTTGCCAGACGACAAACCACATACCAAAGGCCCTGTGACTGTGTAATTTTTGTAACTAGAACACAAATGATAAACAAAATTATGGTGACTATTCAAACGAGGTTTTAGAGAGTTCTTCCAATCCCACAGTGGATGACCAAGAGCCAAAGGCTGTAGAACACTGTATATGGAAGGTCCCCAAGACAATTTCTTTTCAAATGATACCAAGTTCCAAACAGAAATTTCCCATGTATTTATTGAATTTATTTTTATTTAAATGAAATGTTTTCTGTAGACTACAGTAGATGGGATTTGGATAGATTTGGAGAATAATAGGTTGTCTTTCTCTTGCAGGTTACCAGACAACTGTATAAATCTATTTCTGTTCACTTTATGATACAAAGCCTATTAAGTTATCCTACCTCTTGTTCAATTTGCTACACCTGCTTCATTCTCAAAATCTCATCTCATGTGAACTGGCTCTTCAGAAGAATGTCATTTTATGCACTACTTTAATTACTTTTAACTTTAATTTCTGACTAATTCATATTTTAGCAAAGCAGACACTTGAATACTTGGATGAAGAAATCCCATTTAAAATTTTTATTTACATAGATAGATAATTACTGGGGAAAAAAATTGAGATTCACTGTTCTGAACAGGAAAAAAAAAGACAGAAAAGCAATATTGTTTGAGCAACTGTGTACAGATTTACCACACAGTCTCAAAACCTTACTTCTGAAAATTACTTCAGATACAGAACACTGGAAGATTGAGATCTCTTGTCAAAAAAAAAGTGAGTGCATCAGCTGTAATCCAAGCAGTAGAAATTCTAATAGTCAAACTGTCAAATTTGAACAATAAGGAGCACCTTTTTTATTTAGGAGCTGTTCCTCATAACCAGATTTAATCAAGCCTTCCCTGCATTTGCATAATTTCTTCAAAACACTAGGGATGATGCTTTGCCATTTTCAATCTTTTTTCCTACGGTAAGAGAATGCTTCTATCAAATGTGTCTTTATAGTACTAAATAAGAAATTTTGTCTTCAGGAAAGCATAAAATCTCTTTGTAAGCTTGGCCTTACTGGCAAAATTAGACTTCCTTCTGAGACAATGGGAGAGTGCTTTCTTTCATGAACCGTGTTTAGCAGGTGGAACCCAAATCCTTAGTCAAAAGCTGTATTAGTGCATAAAACTACGTTGCTTTGAGAGATATATCCACTTTTTCTGTAAATGTCATTTTAGGCAGGAATGGCTGGACTTTCTGTGCCTGCTTGCCTCCACTTTCTGACTTCATTGCACATTCTGATACAAACCTGCAAATGAAAGACCGACATCCCCCAGCAGCACCTCTTTCCAGCTGCCCTGATGCCCTGCCGACTTTCTGTTGAAGCTCACATGTTGAGGACAGAGCATGTTACAAGATGAAACTGAAAACAGGCTGAAATAAAAATATAGAGAAGGATTAAGAGGACTTACTGGTATGTGGTGGGACTGACATTGATGCGGCGTGGGTGACTTCCTGACTCGAACTTGCTTGCAAGGGTGACGTTGTTCCCAAAGAGACAATAGCGTGGCATTCTCACACCAACGACGCCAGCCAGTACTGAACCTGAGTGGATGCCTATCCTCATCTGGAAAAAACATGAGATCCATGTCAGGCTGCCTCTCCTGTGCCAGCAATGGGAATGTCATTAGCACTTACTTACAAGCAACTGTTTCAAATAAAGAATAAACCAAAGAAGAAAGTGTGAAGAAAACAGGCTCTTCTATTCCACTAGCTTAATTTAGATGCAGTTAAAAGAAAGAAGAACAAAAACATGATTATTTTTTTACTAAAACTATTTTCTGTGCACATTTGCTGGAGACTGACAATAAAACAGAAATCATGAACAGAATAGGATGGGATCAGCCAGAGTTACTGCAATATCAGCCATCTAATTACACAAATAAATACATTACAGAGGGTTATTTTTGCCACCAATTTTAACACAGACTTCAAAGTAAGGCCCAATTTTTCTCAAATTGGCAGGAAGGGTGGGTAGTTAAGCGGAGTGAATGAATAAGTTACTTTTATCTCCTTCATATTTTTCTTCTAAAGTCTTCAAGGTCTTAAGGTCTTTCTCACTTTGTCAGACGGAGAGATATTGCAGTGGTGAGAATGCTGAAGACTGAGGCACCAATGATTTTAAAAGTAATTGTATCCTCCTCAAAATAAGGAGGAATAAATCCCCAGCAACTTAAAAAAACCCATGTGAGTATTCTAGCTGTATGTAACTGTCTGAGACGTGGCAATTGCACAGACCTGCAAAGCTCAGGGTCACCATCCACGTTTCTTTCAGAGTGAATAATCAGAGATTTATTCTGCATACATTTTAGCTAACAATTGCGTTTGCCAAGAAAATAATTTTTACAGATAGGGAAGTCTTTTTCTCTTGCTAACTTTATAACAGTAAAAAATTTGAAAAGAAGATATTTATATCTTCTGAGGATACTCTTGCTCATAGCAACTGGAGTGCTGCAAAACATAAGGTGAAGGAAATAAATAACAGCAACTAAGAGGGTCTGATGGGGTATGAAGGAATGACTTACCTAACACTATACTTAATATGGTCCTTTCACTTACTTAATTCACAGTTATTGCACTGTGCTTTTGTCCATCAGTCCGTATTTTTTTTAATAACAAAATACATATGGTCTCAACTACAAATAAAAAAATCACTGTTACTCCTTTTTCGTGTAAAGAAAATGCCAGCATTTAATAAGATTGGTTCAAAGAACATGTGGTACCCCACAATATTTCACTGACTATGGTTCTTCCCACATGCCCAAGAGTTTTACCATGCAGCTAAGCACTCTTAATTTTGTTCCTCTCTTACATGTCACAGACAATGGGTTTAGAATTATATCTGCTATACAGTAAGCTCATGCATAACCTAAGAACATGTTCTACATTGTGTGATACTGCTTACAATATTCTCACAGGCAGCCTAAAACCCTCAATCTTCACAACATACTGTTAATGCTGCTAATTACAGACTAGGTTGTTTGGTTTGTTTGGTTATTTTTTTCTTTTCCTTTTTTCCATTTTTTTTTTTAATCTGTTAAAAGTATTGCTCACTTTAATTGAACTTTCAAACCTTTACTACGGTTTGAAGGCAGCCCCTCAAATCCTTCAAATACTCTCTACCCCATAGGGCTGGGAAGCATCCACAAACTTGGTTTGCCTGCTAACATCTGTGCAAACTCATAACCCTTACATTATTTTGGTCATATTTTGGGGCAATAATATTTCCTGCTTTTGCTGCAACACACATTTAAACTCCGCTTACCATTACCAGTGAAAAAAGTGCTCCTGCAGTCATGACGTGAGCAAACAGCCCTTCTCCATACAGGTGAGGTCAGCACCTGCCCTTAGTGAAAGACTATGAGCAGGAAGTCTTGCTCACACAACAGCAAGCATGCTGTCAGCTTTCAATAAGTAATAAACAACCTATTTACAATGTCTTGTTCTTGTGAGATGGGAGGTGAATTAGTCATTTTGCACACAATTTTAAGAACAGAGCTAATGAAACCCATTTGTTCCACAGCTACTCTGTAAATCTATTTAAAAATTACAAATTAACTGTGTGCTGTGACCTCTTCTAGGGTACATTCAATCACATGGGAAGGCCAGATTGAAACTCTAAGAAAAAGTATTAGCTTTGTTTTCCTCTAAAAACATAGGGATAAGAGTGTATACTAGAGTGGAAGGAAAATAAGACAGCAAAAAATGTACTAAGAAAATAAAATTTGCTTTTGCAATATATGCAGAGAAAGCTGAAGTTTATTGTTGGTTGTTTTTTTATTTTCATTCTTTCCTTTTCATTGCTTCCTTTTACATGGCCACATAGTTTTTTTATCACTCAGTACTTCAGTGACAGAGGTGAGGGCTCTTCTGTAATATCTTAAGAGCTTTTTAAAAAACACATGCTCCTAAAATACAAAAGGTAGATATGTTCTCACAAACACAGGTTAAGCTACATAGAGAGTGTCAAAACCTGAAGTTTTCATTGGGTGCAAGAAAGTTGATGTAGGCTTTCCCATTCAACCATAGAAATAAATTACACAAAGAATAGCTTACAATAAAACTCCACTTCTGCTTTATTATATAGTTCTCTACAAGAAAAGAGCCTGCAAACACTGATGCTATTGCCATGAAGTATTCTTTAGTGTGCCTTCTTATACGGAGAATAACCATTACATTGGTCATATAGTACTTTTTAGTGAAATATGTTTACTTAAAAATGTCTTTTCAAGATTTTACTTCATTTGCAAATACATTATTTTGGCGTTTTCCTCACTGAGTTGAAAAATGTGTTAAGAGCTTAAGGCTCTTTTTTACAAAGGAAGAAAATGTGTGTTCAAATTATTAACAAGAAGGTACTTACTGGGGCATATCAACCTTTCACATTACCTTTGCAGGAAAAGAAAACCTGCCTAGACCACGTAACTTAGAAAAAT
>WEIT01037671.1:257680-319880 GCA_013389985.1 Dryoscopus gambensis | reverse complement strand
CCAGCCCAGCCCAGCCCACCTGGCCCGCGCTGGCCCTTTAAATGTGCCAATTGCCGCCCAGGCCCAGGCCTCAGGAGCCATTTGGCGACCGGATCCTGTTTGCTCCGTGCTTCTCCTGTGCTGGTAAGCAACTTCAGCTCTTCTGGTAACTTTTTCTACTTGCCCAGAAAGAGTTGGTGTTTTGTTTCCCCGGGGTATTTGTGTTTCTGAACAAAAGAACGGATGTAGAAAGGGAAGCTGTGAGGGTCCCCCAGCCTGTAGTTCCCCGTCTTAAGGTTATGTATGGTTTGCTAAGAGAGGAGTGTTTTAAGCTAACATGTCTCCCGGGAGCTGAGGGTTCTAGTTAATGTTAAAAGTGTTATTCTGGCAAAATATCTGCCTCATACCCTGGTTAAAATGAAAAAAATATCCATGAAGCCCCAATGTATAATGTTCCTTATTATGTGTTCCTTGCCACATGTATAATGTTCCTTATCAGTTCAGAATGTTCTCCACAGTTGTATCCTATTTGCCTCATATCACCAAGCTTCTAAATTTGTGATAACTGGCACCTCTGTAATTATAGAAAATAAGTGTTTCACAGTGTCGGGCACCCCAGCAGGAAAAAGCTCTAAGTTGTACTCTTGGCTCCCCCACAAGTGTTTTATCTTCTACTCACTGGTTGATTTGTGGAGATGCTGGTACTGTTTCAGCTCTGCAACACAGGTGCTGAGCCCCTTGAAAGGGCTGTGAGGTTCCAGAGCTGCATAAAGCATCATTATTATGTCTATTTTTATAGATAAGAAAAAGCATGTTTGCGGCAAACAACAAAAAAAGTATTTCCCAGCTTTAAATGGGATGTATAGAAAAAGGTATATTGCTCAGCTATTACGGTACCTCATATCAGTGAAATATAGGGTGTTCTTCAAGTTGTATTACAGCTGCAAAATCTGTTTCCTGAAATATTAGGCATGCCAGCCAGTTTGGATGTAAATAATAAGCATGTCCATTGTTGGCTTTTTAGAGGCACAGGGAAGCCCTTTATTCCACCACCATCTTGAACCTCCAGTCTCTGGGAGTAACTGTTGGGTGTTTCTGTGCCCTGGAAATTTAATTTATCTGTAAACAGGTTTCCTTTTCTCCACTTTGGGCTATTCTCTCAAGAGAGGTTAAGCTGTACTTCAGGCAGCAATGAGCCCTGAGAAAAGAAAACAATTTATTGAGAGTTTCATAGCAGTATTAATCTGGAGCAAGTATTTGCTTCAAAATATCATAAGCCAGGTCTCCTAAAATCAAGGTACTGACTTAAAATCTGTGATATTTATTAACATACACACTTAAGAGAAATCACAGTTAGTTTCTTGAGCATAATAGACGTACAAAGGGTGTAAGTGACATACAACACTCTCAGGTTTTTTTGTGGTTTCCTTTTCAATGCAGTTATTCTAGCCATTTTATTTAAAATTAAATTTCTGTTTAATTATGTAATCCAGACACTGGAGCTTTAATGAAAGGGTCAGGTATGGTTATATCCATTATAAAATAGGTGAGATTTGACAGAGCCATTTTAGGAATTTGCCTGGATTGTTTTTTCAGGCTCCTTTCATCCCCAGTGAATTGATTGTAATTAAGAACTAGTGCTGTGGATGCACTGTTGGATTGGTATCAGTGTTTAGCTCTACCCTAAAAATAAACATGTGCAGAAATTTATTATTCTGACTGGCAGGGGGTTTGGTCTGGGAGAGGGAGCAGACTTTTGGGGACAGATGAGCTGTGTTTTAATGGGGTTGGTTTTTGCTCAGGCTCTGTAGTTCAAAGTCTGTAGGCCACTGTCATAAGCAATATTCTCTCTCATGCTCCAGTGGGATGGGATTTTATGTAGGAAATACTGCCATACTTGACAAGCAGAGGAAACTGTTCTTGTCCCATTAGAGATGGGCCTCCATATAAAGGACCTACAGCAAGAAAAGGCATGAGCATCCAAGTGAAAAGATAGGGTTTTTTTATTCTCCATGCGAGACCTGCAGCTCTCAGGAACATGAGTTAATTGCAGAGCGGTCAAGAAATGAAGCAAATATGGAAATGTATAGTACTGTACAATCTGTAGTGTTCTCACTTCATCCACCCCCTTCCCTCAAGTCTGAGCACTGATCACAGCAAGTACTGCGGGTTTTATTATCTCTTTGCTGATCCTGTCAAACCTTCCACGTCCCAAACCCCGTGTGTATAGCACAGCACCCACTGAAGCTGGTGAAGGGCATCAGTGCTCACAGGCACAGGGGACACTCAGCAGCATCCTCACTGGGAGCTTTGCTACTCAGGATGAAGAGACAAAAGCAAAAACTCAGGGGAGGAAAAGCATTGGGTTTATTTTAGTATCATGGTGCTGGTATGGTTGTCAGTGTTTCTTGGAATATGTACCCATTACGAGATGTGTTCTTTATGAATTTTTTATTGATCTCGCCTCAGTGACGGTGATTAATAGTATTTTCATCCAAAAATGTCACCTCTGCCAATAAATCTGATTTTTTCCCTGTCTGTGCTTCTGTTCCTGCAATCCCTGGAGAGGATTGATATGAGAGGAAGCTGAAGCTGAGAGGGAATGTTCTCAAGGACCACACCATCACCATATGTGACTCCATTAACCCAATCAAGTTCCTTTATTATCACTTCATACTGTGGTGGCATTTTGCATCTGCTAAGTGGGGGCATCTCTGTTAGAGCTGTGCATGGATGACAGGAAGGGGTTTCTTATTTCAAAGAATTCAGTGCCTAATGAGCTGTGCACAGGGATTGTATCAAACTATATTCAAAGATTATTAGGACTACAGTGCTCAGAGACTGCAGTATTTTACGGCTTTTAGAGGAATATATAAATGCCATGTTTATTTCAGAAGGATTTTGCCAGATTTCATCTCTTGGGCAGAGAGGCAATTACTTCCTAATCACTAATCAAACAAAAGGTGATGCACCAGCAATACATCACCTGCTACCTACAGCTTACTCCTCCTAATTTGTGTGTTGAAATGTAATCTCTGCTGGTCTCTCCCTTAGTATTAAGGCAAGAGGGAAGCTGCAGTTCAGCAGTGGGTTTTAACTCAAAGCAGTTTATTCATCAGAACTGGAAGGTTTTTTTTTTTCCCAATCACTTGCAAAAATTGGAAAAAGCTTTTTATTATTTTTTAAAGTGCAAGGTCAGAGCTGTACAGTGTTTAGCTGACTACCTTCTTTATGGAGCTCAAGGTAAACTGAGGTACCTAAATATCTTTGTGAGCTGTCTTAAACACCCACTGGAGAGGAAGAATAAACAGTGTGCACGTTACTGCTCTGCCTGTGAGTCTGCAGCTAAAGCACCATTAAAGCTGAATGCTGTGGAGGGTTAGGCTGTTTCTGGAGTGAGAAATTCTCCAAGCACTGGGTGGGATACCAAGGAAGGGGAACCAGCTGTTACCAAATAGAATTGTTTCCCTCCTGTTTCTCCCTTGGATTAGGAAAATCTTCAAGGAACAAGGCAGTTTGGCATTCTTTTGTCTCTGAAGCTGAGAGACTTTCTGGGATATCGGTTGAGAGAACCAATCAATAAGTAAATTGATTGAAGATGAAATTGAACGCTTTTTGCTTTTGCTCATCAGGATATGGGAATCTTGTGTGGCTCCATCTGCCTGCTGTGGACACAGTCATTGGTGTCTGCCAGCAAGCTGGCAGTGCTGGATATGTTGCTGTGTTTGAGAGGGGAATATCCGTGTCTCCCGGTCACTCTGTGCACGCAGCTCGTGCTGTTGTGTCCCTGCTCTGCCTGCGGGCCTCAGCCAGCAACCCTGAGGTGCTGAGGTCGGAATTAACAGCCTGCATCAGAGCCAGTGCCCTCAGCAGGGATTCGTCTCATTAACTGATCATGAAGTTCCGTTTCCTAGTAGGTTTGCACGTGGTTGTGTGGATTCTCTGTGAATGATTACACTATGTGTGTATCCCCAAAGGATGTGTGTGTTGTTTTTCAGTAGGTGTGTAAAACCATGCTGCCGATTTTGCACAGAAATATTTACTTTGGATACATCTTCTGAGACTGAAGAGGCAAATTGGAAATATTTGTGTAATAATTACTCATGGAGGGCCAGCATCTGAACATGTCGGAAATTAATTTGGGGGGAATGCATATGTGATTAGTCTGGATGCTCATGCCATCTTGATGAGTACTTTCCCTCATTTTAACTGATTCTTTTTCATGAGGAGTATACAACAACACTGTAATGTTGAGTTAATGAAGGTTGGGTTTTATTTTGGAGGACATATATATAATTGCAGGGAAATAAAACATCTGTGCAATGTATATTGCATATCTGTATCTGTCCTTAATTGTTACAGTTTTTATCTTTGCATTTTCAGAGCTGGAGACTGTGGAATGTTATTGAATCTTTATTGCTTCTAAGATCCTAGATTGATATTTGGAAATAGTGAGCTACATAACATCACTGATCTGATTCTGCTTTCTGTGCAATGCAGCTTTAAATTTCTAAAGAGTCAAAGCTGCATCTTAAAATAAGATGCGGGTGCAGACTCCACTTCCTGAAGCCTTCGCTTTTGTTCTTTCTCGTTTTTAGTTTAAAATAAGTCATTCGGAATAAAAGCCTATTTTTGTTCTTTGTGGGTGGAAAAAAACTTGGCTCACTCAGTTCTCATCCTGTGCACATCAGCGTGATGTATGTACACCCAGTGTTGGTATCTGGGAGATACCAGATAAAGCCTTCAGTTACTTTGATCTGCTAGTCATGTGTTAAAAGTAGGAATAAAAGTTCCTTTCTAAAATACAGAGATTTTGAGATATTTGCAATATTGTGCTTTCCGTCCCTCTGCATTTTATAAATGTAGGAAACTGATGTGGAGGGACCACTTGGACCATTGCAGGGAGCAGGCCACCCTTACTGCAGGACAGAGAATTTGTAACACATGAACATGAAACACAAGGCCTTAGGAGAAGATGTGTTGTGCCCAGCTGAGGGGCAGGGGGAATTTCTGTAGTCCCCAAAAGTTATATTTAAATTACAGAAACAGAAAATAAAACTTATGAGGTTGTTTCTTCCTTTCCCTCTGTTCCCCAAGGCAGGGTTTTTAATACTTAAACAGTTTTTGACAGATGACTGTTTAGCCTGTTCAAAAAAATTCAAATGATGGAGACTCTACAACTTCCCAAGGCAGTCTATTCCAGTGCTCAACTGTCCCAGTCATTATTCACATTTAACCTGTGGAGGACGAAGGCTGACATAGCCTTTCCAGACAAAAGGAAAGGACTTTCAGAAAATACAGGATCTTAAATTTCAGTGGGCTGTTTCTCCTGTGATGTATTAGGTGGTTCCTTCCCAGCAGACACAGGTGTGGCACTGCTTGGGCATTTCCAGAGCTGTTTGTAAGCCTGAGGGCTCAGGAACTCACTGCTCCTTATAGTGTGAGACCAGAGCATGGGTGCCAGCACATTCCTTGTTCTCCTGGAAGTTTTATACAGCTAGAACTTAGGAGCGTGGTCCATTTTTCTGGGATTTCTGGACATGTGCAGTAAACATGAGACCCCTGAGGAGGGCAGGACTGCAATTCCTGAAGAGTGACTGCAGCTGCAGGGATATTTAGCACCCACTGCAATGTAGGCAGGGAGGGGAGGGAGAAAAAGAGAGGGAGGATATTAGAGGAGGGATATTAAAAACACTCACGTAAGGGAGAATTTGCAAAGATGCGCAGGAAGGGACTTCGAGTCCTGGTAGCTGTGCGCTGTTGTCAGAACAGAAGTGCAGAAGCTCAGTACAGTTTGTGTCAGTTTCCCAGTGCAGAAGTGCTGCGATGTGAACTGACGTGTAAGCTGTCACACAGGGTGGGTTTGAGCCGGGAGGTAGAATTCTGTTACATTTGGGTAGGATGCTGGAGGAGTGGTCCAACAAGATTGTTTGAGACCAGCAGCTGATAAGCTTGTTCTGCAGGGCAGGAACTGTCTCTGACTTTGTGCCATACCTGATCCACGCTCTGTGCTGCCACCAAACAAACTGTAAGAGGAATTACATTTTTTTTTTTCCTAGTGAAATGCGTGCTGACAGGGAAATCTGCAGGTGTAGGAAGGTGTGCTGTTAAGGTTTGTACTGCCACAGCTCGGGGGTGGCCAGAGCTCTTGACACGGCTTGGAAGAAAAAAGAACTTTCTATGCTGCTTTGCTCTTAAGATAGCTGGATGTCTCAAAGAATAGTTAAGTGTCTTTGGACAGTGGCCATCTGGATTTATTCAGATGCTGGGCTAGAGGGAATAGCTGGTCTTGTGCTGTTTAGCAAGCTATTACTGGAGATTTGGAATCTGAAGCAGACAAAACCACCTGAGACCCTGGATGTGTGCACTGGCTGTGATTCCACCCTTCCTCCCCGCCCCCCCCACCCCGTGTGCCTAGTGTCTGTCCCAAAGCAGCTTCTCTTGGGTGGCCTGAGAGCTCTCCCTAGCCACTACCCCTGGTTTTCTTGATGGAGGAACAATGTATGTGAACATTCAGACCTTCTGCCCCTCTGTAGCTCATGCAAGGGGGATACTGAGTCGGGAGCAGCCCAGAGCTGTGTGCCAGCTGTGTCCCTCTCCGTGACAGGTTTGTTAATGGTTTCCTGGCATCTTAGACTAGCAAGCCATTCTCAGCTTTCAAAACTTTATTGTCAAAATTTTAACTGATGACTGTTAAATTTCACTGTTGCATTTGGTTTGGATCTGCTGCAAATTAAATCTGACTTCCTGAACCACTCTTTACAATGCTGTCTGCTGGAAGGGATCCGAGAGCACCACCTGAGCCAATCTCTGGGTCAGGCTGCTTTCCCTGAGCTCTCTTTGTGGCTGAAGCAGATAAAATTTTCCCTTGGTTCTCATTCTGTCAGGTGTTTAAGAGCATCTATAATATTTTAATTAAAATGGCAAAATGGAGTAAATCTAATAGCTCGCTCTAGGTTATACAAATACCTTAGACCTGAGAGCATTTTTAGGTACAGAAGGGTTAACTGCACACAGTTTCATACTTGAATGGAAAAAGAATGACACCTTTTAGTTATCAGCCATTTTGGTGCTGTCTTTTTTAATCACTTCAGGCTTTGAACTCCTGCTCTGAAAGAGAGTCTCTGTCTCTTGATCTTCAGCGGCTGCCAGGTCTGGAGGTCTAATCAATGCAGGTTATTGATAGCAAATCAATTAATGCAGACAAAAGATCAAAATTAAGGGGCTTTCACTAAATTAATAAGTGATTCCAAGTCTTTTAACAGAGTGCCTGAGATAAGGGCAGCTCAGTCTTCTGGGACAGCAGCCTCCAGTCCTGTTTCCAAAGACAATCAGCTGGAGAGAGTGAGCTGTGCCTTTTACATCTGTTCACCCATTTAAATAACCTGTTTTGTTCAATAGGAAGTGCTTAAAATCTGAGTCCAGCAAGGTTGCCGGGAAGCAGGTCCTAACTGAAAAGAGCAGATTTATCTGCAGAAGGGTGTGGTGGTCTTGTTCAGCTGATTAAGGGAGGACCAATTATTTCAAAAGCCAAATTTATGCAAGATCTCACCCAATACCAGAGTTAAGATTTCCTTCAATAGCAAATATATCTGAAATTGAGCTAGAGATGCCCGCAGAAGCAACTAGATGCAGAATAACTAGAATAATGTGGAGCACTTGCCAGACCCAGCCCTTCCACCCTGTGGCAGGCCCTCATGGAAGAAGGTGGGCAAGGCTCAATGCAAACTACTTGCAGTCGGTGTTCCTGCACAGTTCCCTGAGAGGAATGTCAGACCTAACGTGTCTGACACTGTGGGGCAGGGATGTAATACTCCAGTACACTGCAGCCCCATCAGGCTCTGCCAGGACACTGGGTGGAGACCTGGAGGCTTGGAGCTCCCTACCAGTGCGAGCAGCTTTTCCACCTTTCCTCCTGCCTTAACCAAGGGAAACAAATGAACTGTGCCATGCAGGAAGATGAGAGAGCATTGCTTACAGTTTCCAGGTGTGTAGTACTGCCTGCTATTTCTGCCTGTTTTCCTGCTTAATAAAAAGGGCCATTCTTTGAAATGCCAGAAACTCTCCTGCTGTGACAGTAATTAACAGGGATGGAGATGGAGCTGGGAAGTGGATTACAGGAGCATGAATACAGTGTGTAGCTCCGTGGGGATGAAGAGTGGCTCAGGTCACTCTGTGAGTCTCCCCTGCAGTGTGGTGGGAGCACTGTCTCCCTGTTTGGGCCTACCTGGGTTCAGTCAGGTCCTTGTGCCACTGGTGTTTGGCACTGTGCAGAGGGGCTGGGTGCTGTTCCCCGGTGCTAAGCAGGCTCTGTGGGCTGAGGGCAGGGCTGATGGTGCTCTGATGGCATGTTCAACGTGCCACAAGAATGGATCCAGTGGTCTGGTTTTCTCTGTGCACTTGATCCTATGATGCCAGGGCAAATTCTGAATTAAATTCCTGTAGGTTTTGGTTGTAAGCCTAATTGCAAGCCATTATGTGTTAAAGAATACTTTTTACATGCTGTATGAAAGATTTCTCTGAAATGGGGCTATGGCTTCCAAAACTTCTGACTAGAAGCTTATGCCAGAAGTGCTAATATTTGGATGAATATATGGAGATTTACAGATGTAGCCCTTGTCATAGCCATGTCTGTGACAGCAGAATTGCACCTGAATGCCAAGCTTTACCGGGTCAAATTTCATGTAATCAAAGGTTCATCTTCGCTTCTGCTACTTTGTCTACTGAGCTCTGCCTGGCTGTTGCCACTGATTGCCTGTTCTATTGCTGGCACCGAAATCCAGCGTGTTACCTTCATCTGCTTTCCTCTGGTTAAAGCAGCAACACAGCTGATGTTTGTTGGTTTCATCCACTGGTGATGATCTGCTCCCATCACAGAGCTGTGGAGCTGGACATGTGGCATGGAGCAGCGGATGTTGTAGTTGGCATTGCAGCCCAAAGCTTGGGTCACATCTGAGAGAAGCACTAAGTTAACTTCCTACCCCAGATCAGACAATTGAATGGTGACACTGCAAAGTGACTCTCTGAGGGTACAGTGCTGCTGTTCTTTGTTTCTGTGCCTGCTGGGAGTGACTCTTTGCTGTACTGTCCTGCTTATTTCAGGCAGGGTTTGCAGCCCTCAGATGTGCAATCCTTTGCCTTTCTTCCACCGCTTTCAGTTTCCTCCTACAAACGCCTGCGCTGACTGCAGTTCTCTGCAGCCACATGTCTCAGTAACTGCTTAACCTAGAAATTCATTGCTAAAAAGATCTGACATCATAACACCCTGGAAAAAGACTTCTAACTCCCCTTCCCCCTCCCTGCTCCTTCTCTTTTCTTTTCCCAGGATATATGAAAAGCTGTAACTACTGAATCAAAATCTATTTGATTTTTGTACTCCCTTGATAACTGGGCAGCTGATCCCTATCACCCAGCTAAGGCTTATCTGCTGCCTCCAGCCTCCCTGCTGCAGCAATTGGTTCCTGCAGGGACAGCGCTGGGTTATAAAGTGAGACTGATATCGTGGTCAGGGCCTTTTGCTTTCTCACTGTGACCATTGTTGGCGATATGTTCCTGAGCAAGTGGCTTGGTTTTCTGGGAGGACTAGAAGGAAGGACTGGGCCTGTGGGGTTTAGAGGTTCAGAGATATATTTTTAATCCCCTTATTACTTTTTTTAAGTTGTGAAGTGATGTCAGGGAACGTGCAGGGTCAACAGCATAGGCTAGAGCCAAGGTAATGGGTTGGTGGTTTTGCTTTAGCTCTTAAAGTTCCCAGGTGAGATCTTGGCCTTGTTAGGCAAGCACTGACCTACATGTGTGTTGTTTATTTCAGCCTGTTCTGAAAACAGTTCTAGTAGGAGAAAAAACTGCCAACTGCTGTGCTTGGTATATTACTGCTAATTTTGAACTGTAATTGTAATTTTTCCGTGAGTTTTCAGTGAGTTTACCAGGGTGCTGAAGAGGCTGTAGATCCATATCTGCACAGCTGGGTGTAGGTAGCTCACTCCCAGCTACATAGCGCTAGTAGGATGTGGGAATAAGAGCGTGCCCACCCCATCCCTCCTGGCTCAGTCATGTCCTAACTGCAGTGATTCAGCTATCTGGAGCCACTGGAAAGGCTGAAGTCATGTTAGCACCTTTTAATAAGCAAGATGGGAGATGAGGAAGCAGGGACTGTCACAGCTACAATCATGCTGGTATTATTTAACTTGCTCAGCCATCATGTGTAATTAGAGTTCTGTTACTCTAATGGGGCACTAGCTTGAGGTGAGAGAGAATAGAGTTAAAGCAAATTGTCTTTCTCCCCTGAAACTAAGCCATCTGGGCAGCACACACAGCTTTTTTGGCAGTTTGGTTCAAGATTAGTTGGCAGTGCAGATAAAACTGCATTTTGCAGTCCCAAGGAGAAGAGTGATGCAGGGTAGTTCCTGCAATGGGTGTTGTAAGAAAAACGCTGAGCTAAGGGCAGTAAGGCAGCTGGTGAGACTCAGCCAAGTGACAGAGATCAGCTGCAAGAAGTAAGAAAATAAAAAAATGAGATAGTAATTATAAGAGCTTCTGGGAAAGGCCTTCCCTCTACAGGCTTATTCCCAGCATAAGTCATTGGCCTGTATATCCTGTCCCTGCTTTGGCAGCAGCCACTTGGGTTGTCTAGGTTAAAGCAGAGGGTCCACAGCCATCCTGCCCCTCAGCTCTCCTGGTCAGCTGCTGCTTTGATGGAGTGTAAAGCCAACACACACCTCTTTCATCTGCAGTGATGTTTTTAACACTAGCACAGCCAGGCTGACAACGTATTTCTGTGGCCCTGCTTACAGGGGAAGGTGAGGCAGAGACTTAACTCCTCACTTCTCAGTTTCTCCCTCTCCAGACCTGTAAGTGTTGGTACTCTCCCCACTTTGTTAACAAAACCTCCAGGCATGGTGATAGCCAGGCACTGGCAAGCTGCCCCAGTTTGGTGACAGCAATATTGTCTGATCCTCTCCTTGCTGGGTTGTACACATGAGTGGATCTGTTCAGTTCACAAGTCAGCTCGTTTCAAAACTCTTACTTGTGTCTAATAACTAATAAAAATGAAATAGTGTAAGAGCAAGCTGAGTACTCCCAGACTGGCTGCTTGCTGTATCGGGGTGTTCTCTGTGATGTGAACTTACACAGCTGAGTTATAAAACCTTCAGCTAGGCTGATAAATATTATTTGGCAGTGCTCCCAAGCACTTGCATTGACCACTGAGATAAATGTAGGATTTTCTTGCTTTCAAGTGGGTAAAACTGTTCCAGTTGGTGGTTTTTGCAACAGCCTAGAGCAAGCCAAGTCCTAATGTCCTGTAGAGCTCCATAGCTTGGCTCTGATGCTGACACTTGGACATCCAACAGGATCAGCTGGATTGTCTGAAGCATTTTCTGCTGCTGAGTGGGTTACAGGCCCCTTCTCTGCGCCCAGGTCTTGGACAAGGAGGCCTTGTGGTAGCACTCTGATAAACCCTGGCAGTTTAATGGTTTGAAGCAAATTCAGGAATAGGTGTTTGCAACAGTGCTGCACTCAGGAAAAAAAACAACCTCTATGTAGGTAGTACTTTTCTATAGTCTAGACAGATAATTTTACACTCCATGACTGAATAATTGTATGGGGTTAAGATACCAAAGCTCAGCTCTGGCAGCAAATGGCCATGGGCACTGTTATCCTCACTGAGCAGAGAAGTGCCTTTGTTTAAACCACCCGAATGAAAAGCTACTGCCTTCCCAATGATTTAAACCAAAATGCCCTGTTCTGCATTAGAGTTGAATTAAAAGGGAGTGTTGCCACAGCCCAGTGGACACACAGTAATTTGCCAAGCCAAGGAAACTTCAGTGTTTGCAATCATACGGCCATGCCATGCTTCTCCTCTGGTTGAATTAAAGCAACTTGATCACAGCTGCACAAACACTTGAATTTTAAAAAGGCTTTTAAAATGCGTGTGCAGGTATGTGTGTGCACCTATTAGACCTCAACACCCCAGTGCAGGAAGTGGATATGCAGACATGTTGGCTTCCCATCCATAAAATAACCTGTGCCCATTCCAGTGTCATCTGTGTACCAGGAGGGTGCCTTGGATTTGTGTACCTTACCAGTGGATTTCTGCAGCAGGAGCAGGAGTGTAGGCCAGGAATTCCTGGCATTCGTTCCTGTCTGATATTGCTGATTGGTAAAGTGTTATGGTGGTGACACTGGGAATCTTCTTCCCTGTAAGAAATGTTATGTATCTGCCTGTTTCTTCCTGTCAGCCAGTGCCTTCTAGGTCAAGTGTAGAGACCACTCAAAATCCAGAGACCACCATGTGGAATTGCAGTTCTGCAGGGCTTATGAGGGGCAGAGCTTTCTGTGTTACAACTGTGATTGAACTTTCCTTTTGTTCTACTTCTCCCTTAACAACTGGCAATTCAGAATGCTACACCAAATAGCAAAGACATTTTGCAATTAAGAGCTGGATGACAGGAAGCAGAAAGTGAATACAATCCTTGTATTCACTATCCTGAAGCTTGTGGAGAGCTGAGGCAGCCTTGAATCCCAGAAAGGTCTGACGTTCCACCTGTGTTGGGGTGGAGCTACCAGAAGTGAGTCCTTGCTGGCTGTTTGCTTTTACATCAGAAATGGCAACAATAAACTCTCCTGGGACTTTGTCCTGCAACTGCTCCCCGATGGACAAAGGGTCAGCTGGTGGCGGAAGTCCCATGTCTCATGGCATGGCTTTTTTCTGCAAAATGCAGTTAGACTCCAAATCTAGAATAGAAGTACAACTCATTGTATTATTGTGCTTCTGGAAAAAGAAAACAAGGTCTAACAAGCGTGCTACAGAACTCAGACGCATCCCAGTATCATTTGCTGTTGTGGATGCCCCAAACAGTGTTGCCTTCCCATTAAGGCAATGAACTGAAGGCTGCAAGAGGCAGTAAAATGACTTCAAGATTGTTGGAATTTCTGTAGCGTGGCAGCAAGTCGTTGTAGAGCAGTTGACAGAAGTAAAACCATTTGTCCTTACAGTGTGGAAGCATAGAGTGTGTCCAACCAAAATGCAAGCTCCCTTCAAATAGATGTGTTGGGTGAAGCTAGGAGGGGGAAGGATGGCACAGGGACAGTGGCAGAGCTAAGAGGAGACCAGCCTTGCTGGCCACTGCCTGTTAGAGCCCCATTCACTGGAAGGTACAGTTTTGGCAATGAATGTTTAGTGTGCAGGTGGGCTTTATTTTATATCTAGTGTAATTTGAAAGCAGTCAGGATCTAAAAAGCTGTCAAGAGCAGTGATACTGAGCAATTGGCAGTGCTGCCAGCATTGATAGAAACACAGATTTGAGCTGGCAGAAACAGAAAACTGTGCTTTAAAAAATATGTTTGACATAGGAAAATGAAGAGTTTGCCACCGTTGTCCTACTGGATCAGGTAAGAACTCATCAGGAAACACTGGACACAGGTGATTGCTGCAGTCCGGTTCCTGGACACTGGCATTGTCTGTAATAGAAGTGGTTCTGATTTTTGCTTGTTTAGCAGCTCTCAGTGTTGCTTGCAGGAAAATAAAATAAACAAGATTCCTTCTCCAACCCAGGCAGTGAGCAATTCCACGTACATCTGTCAAAAAACCCCGCTGTAGCAAGGGATTGGGTTGGGCTTGCACAGGGTTTCTGTTTCTAAGACCGTGAAGGATGTTGCTGAAATTCTCAGCACTGAAAACTCTTTGATTTCACTGGTGGCAGGGGACCGTCTCCTCTGTTCCCTGTCAAGAGCAGGGGAGGGGAAGGACCTGTTTGCAGATGGGTGGGAGATAGTACTGGTGCAATTAAAAAAATTATAAAAGCAGGGACACAATTACTCCCCTGCATTTGAGTATTTTATAGTGCCTGAGATGAGCAAGAACATGGGTACTCTTAGGGCTTTGAGACACAAGGAACTCACCATTATGTATCCTGCTTTTCTGTGCATTAAGGCTTTTAAAAATACCACTTTCCTCCTCTTCCCACTCCTTGCAGAAACAGCGTCCCTTTATTCTTTGTAGAATCCATACATACGCACAATTCTTTTTGCAAAGAGCACAATCTCTCTTTCACCTTACTAAATTGAAATTCAAAATTGCAGCCTGACTTCACAGAAAAGGTGGTGTTGCTCAGTGCAAGGCAGTTTATTCCATCTGATGACTTATTATCATCACTTGCTTTCCTCCTTTATCTCAAAGTGGTTGTTGATCAGTGCACCCATGCATCCCTAGTTAGCATGAGAACACAAGTCTCTCTGTTTAGCAGCACAGGCTTTGCTAAGACTGTACTTTTAGGCTGAATTTGGAAGAACTGGCCACATCATTGGTTTTCTGTACTGACCAGCTTGATATTTATGTTCAGTATAGCCCAAATAGAGGCAAAAACTGTGTCATATGTGTTCTTGGAACAGCTCTGCAGGGACATCCAGGAGAGGAGAAAAAGACTAGGGTGGAAATGAAAGACCCTAAATATAGACCAGCCCAAATTTTGGTGTAGACTCCAGTTCTGACAGGGAAAGAGAAGGGAGTTGAGGCCTGGGAGAGGTGATGCTCTGTTTCTGATCTGGATGAAGACATCCAGAACATGGCTGTTTTGTTTTCGTGCTATACCTGTGCTCCTTCCTGCCTCCTTCAGTATGATCAACTACTCAGATGGTGTTACTCTGTGTGCATGTGTATAAATATAATATCTTTCTTCCAGTGTTAAGAAACCAAAAAAAAGTTACTCTGTGGTAGGAATGATGGATTCCAGAGTGCATGAATGGGGCTCAGTAGAGCCTGGTGAAGTATAACCCTCCCCTCTTCTTAGGGGAAAAAGCTGAGCAACAGCAGTGGGATGACTTGACTAAGACAATGTGCGACAGAATTAGGAACAGGAATTGGGAATTTAGTACTTAAGACTTTGGCTTTCTGACAAGATCATCTGTCTGTCATCAACAGAATGGAAACATATGAGTCGTGGCTTTGTCTTTAGGAAGAAGAGATTAAATCCAAGTGGGTTATTTCAGTTTGGGCTGAAAGGCTCAGTGGCAGGTGCGAACTTTCTGCTTCCTGTCATCCAGCTCTTAATTGCAAAATGTCTTTGCTGTTTGGTGTAGTGTTCTGAATTGCCAGGATGTTGTGCTACAGTAAGATGATACAAGCATTGCTCTGTTGCTGTCTGGTACCAGCTTTGCTGGTGGGCAGGAGATGGAGCACTGACTCCTTGGTATTAGTGCCACGAGGTCTTGGAGCACAGGGCTACCAGAGTGAGGTGCCCCACTTGTGCCTGTCCCTGCTGGCTGCTCAGGATCCCTCTGTTTCTGATCTGGAGTGCAGCATTGAGGCTGGGCTCAGCTCCACGTGAGTCAGGTTTTAGCACTGAGGCAGTTTGTTTTAAGGGAAAGGGAGGTACCACAATCAGCAGCAAGAGTCCTGACTCATGCCCTACTCTGTTGTAAACTGGGGAAACTTCTTGTGTCGTCAGGAAAGCTTTGGACTGGTTGGCCTCAGGGATGTGCCAGGATGCTGCCGTTGCTGTAGGCATGCAGCTACAAAGGAAAGAGGGGGAAAAAGCAGCAGTAGAGTGAGTGAGAAGAAAGGGGAAGGAACAGAAATTGAATCCAGCTCCATATTCTGCATGGGAAAATTAACATTTCTTTTAAGGCAGCAAGATGGCAGAGCCTGGCTGCATAGAGATAAGTGTGTACAGCAGCTGCCCAGTGGGGTTTTGCCGGTTGACGGTGTTTAGCATGATGCATTTCACAATTTCATAGCCAACTTTTCTCTGGTGTAAAATAAGGAGAAAAAACGTGCAACAGGAAGGTGAGGTGCACGTGCTGAATGCTACAAGAAACAGCCTCTCCACTCTGTGGCCTAATCAATGGCTGGGTGAAAGAAGAGGTGAAGCAAGCATGTGTGAAGGACAGGGAGCTCACATCACCTCTGTCTGCTGAAGTGACAAGGGGTTTAATGAGGATACCCTGACAACAGACTGTGCTGTGCTGCCTGTACAGGCAGATCAATGCTGTCCTGAGGTGCCTGCTCAGAGTTTGTATGTCTTAATGAGGCCCACCCCATTGTTGGCAGTGGTGAAGCCAGCTTGCCTATTCCTGCCTTCTTGGCTATTTGTCACCACACGGTCACTGGAACACTGATATGATCTGGCTTAAAGTGAGCTTTTTCTTCTCTGGGGAAAGGGAAAAGTTGTTCTTGATGGTATCTAAAACATTGGGGAGAAGGGGTTTTGTTTTGAACCTCAGGTGGTTCTGCATTTTTGCATAGAGATGGGAATGAGGAGCCAGAGGGTGGATCCAACAGGATTAAGGTTCTTGTTTGAGCCCTGTTCCACTACCCCATCTCACATTCTGAATTTGGCTTGGGAAATGAGGACAGGTGAGATGATTGGTTAAGAGAGACCCAGTCTGGTAAGAGAATGCTAAAAAACTGACTAAATGTAGCTAGCAATAAAAAAAGTCTGACAGGTCTGTGAAAGCTGTCTGCTGATGCATCCTAGGCAAGGTACTGGGGAAGGGCCGCCTCATTTAAGCTGAAGGGAAATGTGAGCATAAGAATGTACAATCCAATCCTCAACAAATGGAGGCTGCAAATGAGAGGAATGCTTCCAACCATCACAGTGAGGTTGTGAAGCATCTTTCTCATAGGAACAGGGGAGAGAAAAAACTAATTGTCTAGGGCACCTCTGATGAATTACAGGGCATGAGTACCAGCAGTAGCACAGACTGGACTTGAAAACAGAGAACATCCCTTCTGAGCCACACCCCAGATCCTATATTTTTTAATTTTTCGTGCTAAGCTCCCAGCCTGGTGAGAAGTGGTGAGAAATAAGCATCACTGCTACACTCAGGTCCTTCACCAAGGAGCAGAATGAGACCACTTTGAGCATGTTGTCAGCAAAGTCCAAGAATTTAGCATGGAAGCTTTGAAAAGGAAGAAGTGTTTAATAATAATCTGTAGTTTAAACCTGTTTTATCACCACTGGCTTGCTGTGTAAGGAAATTTTCAAGATGAGCTATCTGCTCTAAGTACAAATAAGTATATTTTGCATGTACTTTTTTTACAGAACTGCAGGGCAATATTGACAAGCTGAAGTTAGTCTGGGCAGAGGAAATGAACCATCAAATCTCAGCAGAGAGTATGAAGACTATAATGCTGACTGCTGAGAGCAGTACAAGATCCCTCTTGAGTACCAGGGGAGAATGATGATGAGATATTTTCACAGGGTGGATATGCAAAACAAAATAGTGCACAGTGAGACACTGGCAAGAATACCTTGGTATCAGGAATCATCATGTCTTCTGGGATTCTCCTAAGTTAAATAGCTGATGCTTTAGAAAATTGACCTGTTATTTCAGGGATGTATCCCACATGTTTTTATTAACATGCTGTTAGGAGAATGTTCTGATTTTCTGCAATTAAACAAAAATAAGTAACTATTTAACATTCTGTGGCTGAAGCCAGAAGCTGTCTTGAATTACTGTATGGGCAGAGACAGATACCATCCAGAGAAATGGCTTTGGCCAAAGTAAGATAACTATGAAGAATGAAGTGATGTGCTGCCTTCAACAGATTAGCAGCCAAACTGTTTGAGAAAGGAAAAGACCAAATGGCAGGTTTTGCTTTGACATTTTTAATACCAGTACTTTTTCTCAGTGTCTGTTCCATCTCAACTCTTCTGACTTTTCTTTCAAATTGTTGCCAGTAGTCTTTACACGTGAAAATGTCTTGTATGGTCAACAACCTTGTTGCTCTTTAACAATGGGTACCATGTAAAAGGGGCTTGTCAGACTGGTGCTCTCTGGCGCAGTTGTTAGTGCTGAAAATGTTGCATTGTGTCTCTGTAGTTGACAGTCTGGATGTTTCCCTGAGTCAAAGGCTCCCCCTGTGTTGTTACTCAGTGCAGAGCTAAAACCAGAGCTCAGCAAAGTCTGGCAGTGTTCTTCCATCGAGGGCCTGCCCGCGTACATGATCACCAATTATTAGCTGCACAGTAGCAGCTTGTTTTCTGCTCTCTGGCTTGTTGGAGATGATATATGAAGTATGAAGAATAATGTGAGATGTTTTTCTTAAGCTACGTTAAGCCCACTGTGCTGACAGCAGCAAAACAGAACTTGTTTTGACAAGGAGTTGAGTTAACATGACACAAAAGCTAAACGCAGGAAAGATGAGGATCTCTGTCAGACCCTGGTGATTTTTTTTTTTTTCCTGTTGTGGGTCATTTTAAAAGCCTCTCCCCAGTACTCCTACCTTCCCAGGCTTATTTTGAGCTATTACCTTCTCAACAGTCTCAAAGACCCCTCGTTTTTTGGGTTTTTTCCTATTGATCTTTGTTGCTTCCAGCAAAAGGAGCAAAGATTTATTTTGAGGTTTATGGATCATTACAATATTGGTAGTGTTGCATCTTCACGTGGTTGTGACTTGTCACTGAGTTGTTGCTTCCAAGGAGACAGATTCAGCTCGACAGGAGGAAGACAGTGTCATATCTCATGACATGCTTCTCTGCACCATGGGGCATATATGAGGAGTGAGGACCCCAACACAGATGGCTTAAGCCTGTAATCCTTTTATGTCTTCTCTCAGGCAAGCATGGGCATTTCAGATCATCTCTGGGGCATGGATCAGACAGGACTTTCTGCTTCTGTAACCATCAAGGGGCAATTGCTACTCCAGTAGGTCACTGAACCAGCTCATTCTGCCACAGTCTGAAGGATGGATTGCTTGAGGTCTGGCATTATTCATGCTGGGGTGGGTATGAATAAATCCTGTGCTCCAGTGTGTAAACTGCAGTGTGCACAGCAGAGGTTGGTAAGGTGGTGTTGTCCCCTCTCTCCCCTGCAATGTTGCATGAAGGCTTTGCATTACTCTGAAGGTGGAAATATTTGAGCTTACAAGAATCAGGGTGCTGAAGGTGAATGGACTCTGACAGTCAGTGACAAATAGCCTGAATGCTTTTCGGTGGATCATCTGTACTGGGGGATCCTTTGGGTACATAGTGAGGTTTCTCTGGGCTTGCCCAAGTTCTCTTGCTCAAGGAGGTGTGCAGGGGCTCAGGTACCTCCCCAGTGTGATGCCAGGAGGTTGAGATGGTCTGCGCCAAGTAACCAGGGTTGTAAAGCCAGTTATAAAGTTTCTGTTCCATAGCTTAGATGTATTGAGTTAATCCTGCTGCTGGATATTGATTAGTTTTTTGTCTATGGATATTTTCCACTAGGTTTTCTCCTCTGGCTAATGGGCTTGTACCACAGTGGTCTATAGGAGCTGATCTCAACAGGAAAGGACCTTTCTGGTGTTGTCAGTAAGCAAAGGTGGCTTGTAAACTCTTCACTTGTAGAAGTGTGCTACCTTTCCTCCCTCAGTACTTGTTCAGCTTTCACCAGTCACCTACTGAAAATCACTCTTCCCTGATGCCATGAGGTTTGGATGACAGACCAGTTCCAATGGCCAGGTCACAAATGGCTCTTATGTCAGTACTGGGAACCCTTCTCCAGGGCTGCACGAGCCAAGGAGGGCTTGTTCCTTGCCAGGCCATCCTAACCAGATTGCAGTGAGCTGAGCTAGGAAAGTGCCTCCATCTGTTGCATCTCTTCTCAGAAAACTGCTAGTCCTCAAACACAATATTGAGTCAAGTGGTAAATGTTGGTAAAACACTCTGGAATTGTGAGCTAGGATCAACACTGAGGTTTATTAGAAGCCTGTAGAATACTTTGACCTTCATAATGCTGAGCCTCTTTCTGCTTTCACTGAAAGTGGCTGCAGAGCTCCCACTGACCTCAGCTGGGCAGGACAGAGCCAAGAAGTGCAACACTTGTCTTGCTGCCTTGCCCAAAGTGGTGTCAACACTGGTTCTGGCAGATAGATAAGGAGGAGTCCCATAATATGCAGGAAAAATGATTAATAAGCTTTATTAATAATAAACACAGCTTTATACTGTGTTATTGTAATGACCAGCTGTTTGGGTTTTGCCTTTATGTGTCCATGTGCAGGTGCTCTTTTATCTCCTTCTCTCCCTCCCCAGCTGAGGGAGCACAGAGAGATGTGTTTCTCACATATGCAGAAGTTTTGGGGTTACTGTTGGTGTTTAATGCAGGAGTGGGGGATTGAGGGCCGTGGCAGGATTGCTCAAAGCTTTGCATGAGCACGCAGATAAGCCTGGATGAAAGAAAACATCTTCACTACAATAGAGATCACACCAGCAACCACTTCTGAATGCCAGAGGAGCAGGTCATATTGTAATAATTGCTAAAATTACAGTAGCATCTTTTGTGAAGATAGAATGGGAGATGAATGTTGGGCAACAGAGGTGCAAAGGTGCACAGACCTGAATCATCTGCGGTAGGTGATTTGTTGAATGGAGCTCTCTGTGTGTGTGTGGTGAGGAGCTGGATCTGCTCTGTGGTTTTCTAAAGGACTGTTGTGGCCAGCATAATCTTATTGCTGCAGTGTCCACATCCATCCAGAAGCCAGGTGATAAGACAGGGTGCTCTGACCAGGGGCATTTGCCCTGTCAGAATCACTCTAGTTGCCCTGGGAATTTTCCAGTAGCACCTGTGTGCAAGGATGCAGGTGCTGAGTTGCATTTCCAGCCTTGCCGAGAGCTACTAGCTGCACACTGGAGTTTGACAGTGTAATAATAGATTTCTTTTGTCAGATGAAATTAATCTTGGATTATCTGCTTCACCAATCCAAATACAGGCTCCTACATTAGCATCCACTTTCCTTAGGCTTGTATCTTTCAGGAAATAGATGCAAATTGGAAAACCTACGTTAAGTTAACTGAGGTTGTAAATCCCAGCCACATCACACGTGAGCCTGGGAGGTAGAGAATAGCTTTCAAACCCTTTCCCACAAATTGAGTGAGTGCTGCACTCCCATGCATTTTATTAAAGCTGTGGTGAGAAACAGACTTGCCAGTATGGTGCCCCTGTGCTTGAAGCAACCGCTCTCATTTAAAGAACAAAAATGCTGTCATCTACCTCCAGCCAGTGGCTTCCAGATTAACTTCCGCCCTCTGAATTAACACACAAAACTTTGTAAGGAGTCACTCCGAGCTCAGCGTATCTGACACAAGCTTGCTGTGTCAAGAACTCTACAGGGAATCAGAGGAGCACTTTGGTCTGCCTCTCCTTATTCCTGCCCCCATAGCCTGTAAAATACGGCTTTTCATTGCCTGTAAAATTTGGCTGGTTGGTGACACCACAGGGAGAAGGTGTGAGTGGATGCACAGTGAGGAGTGTCAGCACTACATGTCGCAGTGCAGAAGTGTCTGAGCTACTGAAGAATCATTCACAACTGGAAGCAGGATTGCCAAAGTGAAATCTTTTGGGGCCTAGACCATTTGGATGTGGATGACCTGGCATAGCTCTCTGGATCAGCTGAAAAAGTCTGTCCTTTGCTCTGCTGTGTGGATGTTTCACCCCACTGTCTCTGCACTGCATCGATGCTGAGTGTCAGACATATCCCAATTGCCCGAGATTTAATTTCAGGAAATGCTTATGTTTTCTTGGTTAGGTTGGTTGGTGGTTTTTTCCCCCCATTTTTGCAGTTCAACTTTTCCCCTTTCAACTGAAGCTTTAGAAACTCCAGAACAGTAGTCCAAGCATGATTTAAAAACATGCTAGGAGTGGAAATGCAATTAAGGTACCTTAACCTCCTTTACTCTGCCCTGCAGCAATGCAAAGGAAAACAATTTGGTTTTAAAGGTTATTGTAATCTAGAGCTTTAAACTCTAACATGCCTTAATCATTACTGAGTGGTTATTGAAGAAGTTTACCTTTATCACAGTCATAAACAACTGCTAAGTAAAACGTGCCTTTTACATTTTTATTAGACAAATAGCACAATAAAAATGGTCACTGTGGCCATGTTGTGAAAAACTGAGGCAAGTATCAGTCAGCAAATGAAATAATGTGAAGCCTCAGCTGTTGCTATTAAGTGGAGATAGTCACACCAAGCACTGGTTCTGTGCTCCTTAGCTTTTTTAGCTTCATCTGAAGAAGGAAAATTGTTATGTTGTAAGGTATATTTCAATACAAACAACATGTTTCAGCCATATTTCAGGAGCTCCCACTCCTGCTCAGATCGGTGTTCCTGGAGGCTACTCACACATTTAATGTGAAGACTGACATACAAGTTTTTCTAGCATGAGGGCTGGGTCTGTCTTCTCAAAGCTTCACTTTCCTTCTATTTTAAGCACAGACATGAAGGACCAAGGAAGGGTTTTTGTCAGGTGTGCAGCAGGGCTGATTTGCTTGTCCCACATGGGGCTGCACCCTGGGTAGCTGCTGCCAGCCTGTCCTCACTTGATCTGCCATCAATTTGCCAATATGATTTGTAGGTTGTATGGGACCACACAAGAGAAGAATATGCCTCAAGTTGATTTATCCTAATGAGATGGAGAGCTTGGTGTGCATGGGTTTTCTTTTTTTTGTAAAGATCTTGCAAGACAAAGAAGAACTTGCTATCTTTTTCCGAGGACAAGGTTTTTAATTTTTGGTTTAGTAAAGTGAAATTCTTCATACGACATGAAGCCTTTTATCTCTCTGTGCCTTCACTATAATAGATCTTCCTGTGAGCCAGAGGATGAGGATTTCAAAACCTGTCACTGTAGGTCTTGCCCATTATTTGTGGTGTGAGGAAAGCTGACTCAATCGCATACTTGGAAATTTTCCACCTTTGTAGGAAGGGAGGGACAGAATCCCATGTGGATCTGTGCTGCTGCAAAGCCTTGTGCTGGCTGGGTGTGAGCTGTGGTTGCACACCTGCAGCTCGGCCGTGCCGGGCAGGGGGTTCGCTGCGCATGGCCCTGCTTAGCAGCTGCACGGTTTTGTTAGTGCCTGATCTGACACTTCATTTGGAAAGCATTTGCTGTCCTCTCCTGACAGCGTTCTGTGATCCATATTTTTTTATGGCTGGTATAATCTGAAAATCAAGTACTTTTGGCAGTTTTCATAACTCCATACAGCACACTATATTCATCTGAGCAACTGCCATTTGTCTTTAATCTGTCCAGATCCAATTATTTTATGTGTCCACAGGTGAAGCATTAGAGACCATGTGTTCTTTCTGTTTAAAAAAGGAAGTTCTTTATCTGTCTCGAGTGGAGGCAGGAGCTCAGTTCGTGGTCATCCAGTGGCATGTGAAGTGTCAAGCACTTCTCTGGGCCTTGGTTCTCTCATATGTGCAGAAATACTTCACCATTCCTCCATTTGTAACAGGGCTGGAAGTCTGCAATGTGCTTAAGGGTGACCAGGAGAGATTCACATCTGACCTCTGTCATTAGTTTGGCTCTATTGGAGAACAAAAGTTTGTTCAGTTATTATCTTCATTTTGAGAGTAAAAGCAGTGATAGTGGAGTCTTCTGTAGCAGGCATGGTGTGGGTAGGGACAGTTAATGAAAGTGAGGAAAAAGGGGACAAATAAATTTTTTACGTTTGTTGCTCAGTGTTTCTCAGATGATTCACATTGGCAACACAACCTGAAGGGATGACATTAATGAAGTCCAAACTCTCTGTTCTTACACTTGTCATGAAGGTGCACAGAGGTAATAATGGTAATGGTGTTACTCTGGCATAATTGCATTGTGTGTTTGTTTTAAGAGGCTGGCAAAGAACTCATGTCTATAAAGGGTTAGGATGTTCAAGCAATGCAAGAGCAAGATTCCTTTTGCCTGAAGTCATAGCTGCATGTTCAGCATCTCTCTAATCCTCTTCTCCTCCCTGGACTGTGTTTCTTGACCTCCTTGGGGGATTTTGATCCACAAGTAGAAACCCCAAATACTTGGCCATGACTGCCTGTGGGGGATACACCAGTTAGAAAATCCTGGCGCTTCTCTATGGAGACAGGGCAATATCTGGAGAGAGACACAGAAACTGGACTTTTTGGCATGGATGTCCCCACCATGAGTTGCAGCTTCTGCTTGGCTGATAGAGAATTTCTCCTCTCCAAAATTTCTGAGCTAGCAAAAGTTATCGTCTCTTTAGGGGCCATTTGGTGATACGTAGCAAAAAAGCTTGTGGTCTCAGCTGTAAACAATTGTCCCCTCAGTCACTGGCAGTCACCTCTCAGCCAGAGAGCAGAACTGAGGCCATGGACACAGGACCATCTCCTTGCTTGGAGACATTTGTGCCAGCTCAGCCTGGGAGCTCAGCAGCAGCAAGGTGGAGAGGTGGGCTTGGGCTGTGTCCCTTGGTGCCAGCAGAGCCCTCAGCCAAACCCTGTTAGGACACGCCATAAAGGGAGAGGCCGTGGCTTTGCCTGCCTCTGAAGGAGTGAGCAGGACCAGGCAGCTGTTTGACCCACCATCACCTCTGCTGGCTGCCTGTGGGGAGACCAGCGAGTCCTCGGTGTGGGCACTGGGCTGGCTGAGGGAGGCACCCACCCACCTGGAACAGACAGGGCCCATTAAGAGTTAATGCCTACAATTAGAAAGGAGCAGCAAGAGTTGGAGGGTTCAGAAGGATGGCAGTGAGTGTGAAACACTCTAACATTCCCATTAATTTGAAATGTCTCCTTTCTGGCCAGAAAGAAGTGCCCAGATTTTTTAGTCAATATTAATTTTACACTTGGCACCACAGGAGAGTGTGAACTACTGAGTTCACAAAGGGCCCATCTAATAAACAGACAATAGAAAATCAGAAAAGCGAAGATTGAGCTCACTTGCCCAGGCGATGAGAGTGTAATAACCATGAGGGCTGCAGAGGGCAATGGAAAATTCGGAACAGTAATGAGGAGTCACAGCAAGTGCCTGTGCCTGGGCTTGCTGGGCACAGGTAGGAGCCAGGAGAGAAGGTGGGATGGCGCAGCATTGTGCGGGCAGAAGGAAGGCTTGGATCTGGAATGAGAGACAGATGAGGAGGAGGAGATCACGTCACAGGTGCACTATAGGAATGGAGGGCCAGCTTCGAAAAGCAAATTGTTCCCCTGCAAATGAATCCCAAGCCTGATCTCCATCTGATTTCCTTTAGAAGAGGGCTTGAAATTTTAGGTGGGCTCCCACGTGCATGCCTGGTGCCTGTCAGCTCTCCTCTGTCCCTCCCTGTTTGATCATCACCTCTCCTTTAAATGAACCTTTCCTGTCTCCTGGTGGCCTGCAGGATAGCAGACATCAGGCTTTCAAAGCTGCCGTGGTTAGCCAAGTGAATACTGCAGAAGGAAGAGATGAACTTGATTCCAAGGAGCTGGATGCTGCCAGCTTTCTAATAAACTCAGAGGAAACTCTCTGGGAACTGGAGATAATTGTAAGGAAAACAGATTGGTTTGTCAGACCTGTTTGCCTGTTGTCCTCAACTTTCAAGCAGCCTGCAAAACTAGTTTCTTTTATTCAATCTTGTTTTTAGCACAAGACTTTCCAAAACCAGAACTACTTTATTTCAAACTAATCCATGGGCACTTAAAGCATCCAGAGGTCCTTGTGCTCCATGCCTTGGCCTCTCCTTTCTTGCTGGGATAGTAGGGTCCAAAGCCGGGTAACAGACTGAGAGGACTTAATTTCCTGCTGTGGCTGAGCCAATGTTTCAAAATAGATTGATTTTTCTGCAGGGTTGTTCTTTTAGTTCCCTTCCCTTTTCTTCTTAATGAACACTTTTCATATCTGTAGAATCTGAATTCTACCTCGATTGAAATGGCACCGCCGTTATCAAAATTCAAAGCCTGTATCTCAAACCCCAAGCCACTGAAATCCCTGGCAAACCTAGCACCGGGTAATGAATCTATCTTGAGGAGCCCAGATACTTTATTTTCATTTCTGTTACACAGTTAATGTTTTTGATCTGCCCATTAGAGAAGCAAGGTGAAAGAGTAAGAACTTGCCTGTCTCTGCATTATTTGCCTGTGACGAGGTGCCAGTGGCTGCTGCATCTGATCAGCTCTAATGCTCAGGACTGATTTCTGGATATAAAGCCGCTGATTTTGTTTAAGATCAGAAGAGAGAAAAGAGGCATGACTTTCCCAGCAGTTGTGATCCTGTCAGTGAAATGAAAAACAATGAAATGCATGGCATGTGAAGTCTTTGGAAAGAGAGGAGATCAAAGCCCTGGTAAAGAAACGGAGGGAAAACAAAGTGTGGTTAGACAAAGGAATAAGGGGACACCCGTGAAGTGCATGTGTTGGAGAGATGGGGCAAACAGACTCCTTTGGAAGAATGATGAATTCCCAGAGTCTCTTGTGTGCAAAAGGAAAGGCTTGTGGAGAATTCATAAAATATCCTGGGAATGAGGACAGGGATGGGAGATGGGGAAATCTTCTGGAGGCGTGAAAGTGGAGTAGGCGGGTGCAGGGGCCTCCTGCAGCATGAGGTCCCTTCTCTCAGGGGTGACACGGCACCAACACTGGAGACCTGCTCCTGGGCAAAGGCAGCAGCTTGTGAGAATGTCCTGGGCAGATGGCAAAGTAAATCATAGCACAGAGACCTGGGCCCAATCTCGTCTGACATTGCAGCTCCTCAAGTCTGTTCCTTTTCAAGCCCCAGGTGTGTGGCTGAGGTTGTCCAGCCTACAGTCTGAGATGAACAAAGCCTTCATACAATCTGGAGGTTTTACGGGGTTTTCAGTCAAGTGGAAATACAAGTAAATACCCTAACTGCAGCCATCTTTTGGCACCCAAATTTGCAACACTCGTGAGTATAACCAAAAAGTGACATCTGTTTTGAGGTGTGAGTTAATACGTATTGTGCATCCTTCTGCAGATGCCTTGCACTTGGTGTATGCCCTTCCCCTGTTTGTTCTGTGCAGCCTAGGAGACTTGTCCTGGAACTCTTGGGGTGTGAAGTGAGGATTGGACCACAAGCAGCTGTCTGCTGCTGGGGGTCGGCAAGGCTGGGGGTGCCACTCATGGCAGAGGAGTGCAGTATAGTGAGAATTTTTTATTTTTTAACCGTTTTTCTATCCCATTTATGAAATGTCTACCTGAAGATAACTGGTTGTGTTTGTACCATTGGACTGTGGTGCTATCTGTGCTGATCATGGCTGTATCTGGGGGTGATGGAGGGATGGATGGAGCAGGCAAGTAAAGCTCTGTCTGTCATCACAACTTCTGCCCCAACTGTCTTGGCACACAAGTCGAAGTCATCTTCCCATTTGCATTTCTTCAGTGAAGTGACACCTCCTCTTTCAGCCCTTAATAACATGACGATGTAATAAACGAAACCTTTGACTTCTCCATTTTCTTTCATTAAATGTGTTGCCTTTGTCCATGTGTTTTAGTGGCTGGCAGACCACACCAGGGCCCTGCTATCTGATGTGATCTCGATCAGGCTGTAGGGGTTGAGGTGAGTGATAACGTGTCTGTTCTGAGATAACCACCCACTTACTAACATGCTTCATTTGCCCAAATGGCTGGACTATTAAATTACTTGAAGACATGCCCCTTTTGTGGCTGGTGCCCCTCTGTGAGGGAGGAAGCACGAGGCCTGTTGTAGGTCAGTACTGGGCAGATGCCATGTAGTTCCACTGTTGGATCCTGAGTGCAGTGATCACCGTACCTCTTACATTTGTAATGAGGTCCACCCTCCCACGCAGGGCACGTGTGAGGGTTTTGTGTAAGAGGGTGCGTGTGGGGCTTTATACCCAGCTCTCACTAGGCCTCCTTTCGTTCTGAGCTCCCACTGGCTGCTTGCTGAGGGTGTTGGTAGCACCTTCTTGCTCCCCCCACTCCGTCACAGAACATAAAATGCTGGCAAAACAGGTTTCTGATTTGGATCCAGAATCCAACATTTGAGCAGTCGTGAATGCTAACAGATTGCCAGGACTGGAAGGCTTCACCTGAGGGCTGAGGAACTCAAGTATGAAATAGCTATGTTGCCAAAAGGCAGTGTGTAACATTGCTTTTAAAAATTTCTTGGCACCTGAAGCAGGGAGGGTGGGTAAATATAACATTAATCTTTAAAAAAAGGTTTGGGAGGATCCAGGAAACCAAGAGCTTGCAAGCCTGGCATTTGTAGTACATAAACTTAGTAAAAGCTGTAATAGACAAAAATATGTTTGACAATGAGATAAACACAATCAGTTTGGGAGAAGTCAGTATGGTTTATATGAAGGCAGGATGTTCGTCTTGCAAACCTCTTGGAGTTCTTTGAAAAGAATGTAGATAAGAGTGAAAGAGCTGGTACTAGATTTCTGTAAGACTCTTGACAAAGTTCAGAATACCTTATTGTGAACCTGTGTAGATGCTGCAAAGGAGAGAAGATCCTGAGAAGTACAAATAATTGGCAAAGAGATTGGAAACAAGGTGGGAGAATGCTGCCAGGGAGTTTCACAGCTCAGTGCTGGGATTTGTAATGCTGAACCTGTTCAGGAATTACCACTGAAAACAGGGAGAGCGAGACTTCAAATCTGCCTGTTAAAATAAAGTTTTTCAAGACAGCGAAGATGATGGTTAACAGTAAAGTATTGTTGAAAAATCCTGAGACTGAACTGGCCTGAGGCTGGCCAGTGAAATGGTGAATGAAATTTCATGTGAATAAATGTGAAATGAGGTATGCAGAGAAATAAGGATTATTGTGCATATAAAATAATGGGCTTGGAGTTGATGAAGATCTTGGGGTTATGTCAGATAACCTCATGAAAGCATCAGGTTGAGCTTAAGAGAAAGACGAATCAAATGCTAGAAGCCAAGGAAAAAAAGAGAACAAACCAGAAGAACACTATTGCAGGGTTCTGGAGGGAGTGGTGCTGTTTGGGTTTAGTGTTGTTTTGGTTGATTGGTTTGTTTTAATTTAAAAAAGCCTGATGTGCTTTCACTGTGAATACAGTATGTGGTTCTGCTTTCTTCATACTCAAGGAGTATACTAGACATGGGAAAATTCCAATAACAGCTTCTCTGTAGGATTGAATGAGAAATTGTCCTCAGCTTGGAGGAGACATGTGTGAGAAGTATAACAAAGGTGGAAGAGCTGCCTTCCCCTAAACAAGAACAAGGGCTTTCCAAGAAAACCTTGGTTTGAACCATCATGAATGTTCTTACCCCTTCTATTGTAGGGTGATTTTCTCATGTACAGCAGAATCATCTCTCCTGAGGAATACTGCTTTCCCATCTGAGTTTCTTTGCTGAAAAGGGAAAACAAAGTCCCCCTAGGTAAAATCCTCTGTGATAATTTATGCATTCATTATGCTGGCCCAGCCTCCAAATAGAGGTTTGGCTGTGGAGGGAGTTTCCTCGCCCAGATGAGTCACTCACTGGTATTTATGCCATACATGCATGATAATCCTTTTGATCTTTGTAGGCATCTGGGATTCTTCTGCTTGGGTAACTGGCAGCCAGCCTGGCTCATCACAACTGGCAGCTGCAAAGGTGGAGACTGGCTAGAAATAGCTGGAAATTGATAGGACCCTTTCTGGAGCCCCCTCTTCCTTTTGCTTTGAAGGTGTTGCACGCTTGGTTGCCATGTTGGCACCATTGGCTACGGACTGCCCTGTGCCATCTCTGTCCCCACAGCACAGGGCCTCCCATAGGAGCTGGGTAAGGGGGGAAAGGGAGAACGGGGAGGTTAGAAGGGGCAGGGCTCAATGTGGACTTCAGAGCAGCTGCATATTCACACATAGTCTCTCTTACTGGATGCTAAATATACTGAATTTGCTATCTGCAAATCCCCATCAATCTGTGGCTTAAAGGAACTGTGGAAAGTGTTGGGGTGGACAGTGTTTTATCACTAGCAGACCAGCTCCCACCTACATTAGCACATGGCCCCATCCAGAGGTCACTTGGGAGGGCTGAGCAGGACTTTTCTCATCGTGTAGGCTTCCTCTCTTTTATGTGCATCATTACAGGCAAGCTCTGCACCTTGTCTCTGTGCAAGGTGTGTGTAATGTTTAGGTCATAAAGATCAAGGCTTGCATTTGCCCCTAGACTTAAGGAGAAAAATCAACACTTATCAGGAAAGTCGGTGTAAGTGGTTCTTTTCCAACTCATTCCTACTTGCCTGTCTCTTCCCCTTACTTAGTCCTGTTTCTCTGCCACAGTCCTATCAGCACAATATTACTGTCACCTTTTATAAATCCTTGTGTGAAGTGGGTCTAGCAGAGAGGTGTTTTGGTGGATGTGTATTTGCTTGGAAGTCCTTGGGGCTTTTTCTCTTAGGAAGTTACAGAGAATAAATGGTTTGCCAGAGTTTAGAGTGGTGCTGCTGGAGTTATGGAAGAGAGAAGTGGTGTAAAGTACCTGAGATCTCAAAATGGTATAGCCAGAATGTTGAAGTGCAATTGAAATGTGCAGAGAAGAGGGTGGAAGGAAAAAAGATCCTAAGAATAGATTTACCAGCAATTTTAAAATCAGATTTTCCCAGTGTTTGGTTTCTAACAGTTTGTAATCAGGTAATGCTTGTGCTATCAAAGCAAGTGCCTTGACCATCTCTGCGGGTTCCACGTTGTGTGTTTCAGTAACTGGTGGTTTTTGAAAGCCCTGCCTGCTCAGCCATGAGCGTAAATGCTCGTGGGTACCCTGGTAATGGGGAAAAAACCTGCAGGTTTCCCTTTGGGAAATGTGTGGGCAGAGTGCCGCTGTGTGGTGACACAGAGCAAGGCGTCCTTGGCACGGGGTGGGGGTTGAAAGAGCAGCTCTTTGAAGTTAGTGGAAGGATGCCCGATTTCTTCCCAGGGTTTGGGTTGTGCCTGGTAAAGGAGCAGGAGCAGCACTCCAGGCACTTATCTTTTGGTTGTATATTGGTTTTTTTCTTCCCTTCTCTCCCCTTTTGACAAAGGTAAGGCCAAGTGTGTTCTTTTCCCGTTGTGTGTTAACATCGTGTCTGTCCTCAAGGGCCAGGTAACTAAAGAAGTAAGAACAGGACTTGTAGAGATAACTAGGCTGTGTTCTGAAGTTTTGTCCAACCAATTTGTTGCAAATTGTCTCAGTTATAGAGAACACAAATTCAGGTACTCAGGGCTGTGCTTTCTTGTACCTGTGCCAGCAGTTCCAGGGCTGTATTGTGATCATACCTCTATTAAATTGTGCCTTGCTGATGCACTGCTTATACTGAGACTAAAGTTGTCTTGGTTGCTTGTCCTGACATCCTCATAACTTGGTCTTTTGGCTTTACTAATAGGTCTCACACCTTAATTCTTGCTTTTCAGTGCTTTTTAGCTTAAATATTAAGTCTGTGGATAATTTGCTTTGGGTTCTGCTCCAGGGAAGGGAAGATTTCCTTCTGAAGTTGTTTGTTGTAAGACTGAATGGAAAAGAGAACAACAGTAAGCAGCAGCCACCTTGCCAGGGGCATAGCCTGCAGGCTTTCCCTGTGCTGTAAACCAGGCACTGGCTCTGCAGCTCAGCCATCCATATGCTCAGTGGCTCTTTGCAGACAGCCTTCCACAGCAGCCAGGCTGCATGAGCTCTTCAGCCCAATCAAAAGAAATTTGGTACAGTTTAGAAGTGTACGTGAGCTTCTCCTTTTCACTACCCCTTTCACTCTTGTAAGGAGGATTCAGTTACTGGTCTTGAAGCTGCACATGGGATACACCTTAAATCAGGAAAGGGAGCATGGTATGTACTGCATTGTTGCACCTTAAAATACTCCCCCGCTTTGTGTGTGCTGCTGTTCCTGTCCCTTGGAGGGCAAGCTTAGAGATAATCATGGGCCTGAGCTGTCTCCCTCACAAATACACCCCTTCCTCCATATGTACACCAACCACCGGTCTTTCAGTTTCCTGTCTAGTCCTCCTTTGTACTCAGCTGTCCGCTGGTGGAAGGTTCATTTTGTGTTACAAAGGTCCTTCAAGGCCATCCCCAGGCCATCTTGCACAATGTCTCCACATGGCTTTATCAACCAAAGTGTGAGCTCTTTCTAATTCTAGCTGCACCTTTCTTGCCTGCAGCAAAGCTGTTCCCTCTTCACTTCGCATTCTCAGTTGTCCCACCTTCCTTGTCTGCACATTGTCAGGAACAGTAACTGTCTCTTGCTGTAAAGGTAGAAAAAGGTCATCCTTCTTACCAGCTGACAGTGCTTATGGCATTACTTTGGCAAGATTTATTCTTCCCACTCCAAGAATCAAATTCTATCGCCTCAAGTAATTAATTGACCGAATTTGGGGCCTAAAATTGTGAAATACTCTTTAGCTTTCCTAGTATGAATCACAAGTTTTGTAGCTGTAGAGCCAGCTGGATTCTAAAGCCTCTGAAGTAATACTCAACCAGTTCAGCAGATTTTGCAGTCATGGAGGACAAGTAAAAATTCATTCTGGTCCCCAGGAATCACCTGTTCTGGCCCTTTCATAGGTAGTTCTGCATAAACATACTGAACCACAACTTAGAAACTTCATTGCAAAGAATAGAGGAGGTGCCAGACACACTTTAATTTCTCAGGGAATTATTATTATCCTCTGTGCCAATCCTAGTGAGTGTGTGTGATCGTTTGTAGTTTCTTCATGGAAAGAGGCTCCACAAACTCACAACTTCTTCCAGTGCTTTGCTGTCCTGACCATTAAGTCATTAGACTTTCCTCAGTGTTCAACTTAACTTCTGCATTTAAACTAACTCTTTATCGTATCCACATGTTATTACTTTCCTGGATGCTGCACTATTCTGTGTATTGGAAAATCATTATCATGTCCTTTCTGCTCTCCTATCTTGAGGTTTAACAACCCAGTTTCTCAATCTTTCCTCACAGGCCATGTTTTCTAAGCCTCTGATTTTTTGGAGGCCTTCTAGCAAGTCCACAACTTTTATCAAAGTGAGATTTTGTAACCCTGTGTCATCCAGAGAGTTTGAATTGCTGATGAAAATAATATGAAAGAATTAAGAAGTATAGTATTATGGGGCACACCTTCATTACAATGATAAAATAGAGCATGGCAAATCTATTTCTTATCTGTGGAAATCACACCTCAGCCTAATCTCCAGTTAAAATATTCATTAATACTGAATAATAAGCACATATAGAACAATTACTATGAATCTAGCTTTCCTTACACTTAGGAGATACAGGTTTGTGCACATGAGAGGTTCTGACAAGATCAGGATGGCAGTGAATGAAGCTTTTTATCCACACCTGTCTAACAGAAAGGGATTATACACAAATGAATCTACAGTTGGTGTTAGCCTACATATCTCACACAGTGCCACAGTGACCAGTCTTGTTTCTGGAAGAGTGAAGATAAGGAATAGGAATACAGGGACTTGCACTGCATTGTGGTAAAATCTGGATGCTTCCTAAAGGAAACTAGTAAGTGTCTTGCAGGCACGAGCTAGCCCTTGTTAGGTCAAGTCTTGCTGCAAATATGTAAAACTCTCTGGAGACACAAATGTCCTGGCGAGTCACTCAAATCTTGCTACTTTGACCCCATTCCAGCTAAGCAATCCTTGTACCCTACGCTTGGCTGCTGCTGCTTTTCTGCTGACTGGTCTAGGTCCTGTTTGTTCCTCCTTTATGGGACCTCCAAAAGGGACATTTCATCAGAAGGTGCAGTTGAGACCAGGCTTCAACCTTTGGCCAGGAACTGCTCATCTCCATAGCAGAACTGCTCCTCTCCAGGGTGCTCTGGGACAGGAACAGGGTTGCACAGAGCAATGAAGAACTGGCCAAAGGGTGAGAAGAAACAGCAGTGTTACTGGATGGAAGGGACAGCTTGTGAAATGAAAAAATAGTTTTGCGTTCTCAAAGGGCTCCAGTCAATGATCCTTGGCTGATAACCACAGCAGTGGTTTAACAGGGCGTAAGGCTGCTCCTGCGGTGGGCACACTGCTTTGGTACCCCTCTTCCTAAAAGTACTAATACTTGGAGATGAGGAGAGGGATAAAACAATGATTTTTTTTTTTAACTTTATTTAATTTTTTTAAGGCTTTAGAGTTTGAGACTTAAGGAGCTCTGTCTGTTTCATTTTTTAGAAAAATAATGTGATGGAACTTGATATCTGAGTTAGGGAGGCAGGATAGAGGAAGGCTGGGTGCTCTTCTGAGAAAAGTATGATAGGAACCAGCGCCTGCAATCTGAAAGCACAAACCAAACTGTAAATTAGGCACCCTCTTTAGAGGGATTAGCCGCTGGAATGCCTGTCCAAGGGTATGGTACATTCTCCATCCCATGAGAACTCATTCCCTGCAACTCCCTGAAAGGAGGTGGTAGCCAGCTTGGGGTCTGCCTCCTCTCCCAGATAACCAGCAGTAGGAGAAGAGGAAATGGCCTCAAGCTGTGCCAGGGGAGGTTGAGGCTGGACTCAGGAAGAATTTCTTCACAGAAGGGGTTGTCAGGCATTGGAACGGGCTGCCCAGGGAGATGGTGGAGTCACCGTGCCTGGAGGTGTTAAGGAAACCACTGGATGTGGCACTTGGTGCCGTGGTTCAGTTGACATGGAGGTGTTTGTTCAAATGTTGGTCTTGATGATCTTGGAGGTATTTTCAAATCTTAATGATTCTGTGATTCTCTGTCTGCAAGAACATGTTTTCGGGGCCTGATGGTTCTGTCAAGTGTGAGATTTTTGGGCTCCGTCAAAGAATAATGATGAAATGGCAGTCATTTATATACAGAATGATCAAATAATTTCTCTTAGCCTTAAATGCTAAAGAAATTATGAAGTGTGGATATTGAATTAAAGACACTATTCTCCAGTATGTGCCCAGTAAAGATTAAATAGGACTCCATTTTCCAATTTTGTATCTGACATTTCCTAACTGGGAGTTTAATTTCTACAATATTAATAATATTCTTTAGCACTTATGGACTGTCAACCATTTCTGGTTTAGTGTTGTACAATCAAGTTTAATACTTCCTTGCCAGAAGGTATTTGTATGAAATACAGATTTCTTCATTTCATACAATGTGTAACACATCAAGTTCTTACTCAGTCACTATGATTACACTGCTCATACACCATACTTACAGCTTTGTCTCTAGAGATATTTTTTTAAAAATAAGTCATTAAAAAATGAAAAAAGTTTATGTATTTCCATATGAAACAGCTGTGCATATGAAGGATGGTATTTGATAAGTTATATGCACATTTAAATTAACAGATAATAATTTTTGGGTACTTGATTTCATACACTATGTAATGATTTTTGGATTAGATGTTGTTGCAGGGGTGATCAAAGGGCTCTCTTAGCATTTCATGTTGTTTTTGCTTTATTGGTGGTTTGGAGCTCCAAACAAAATCTTGAGCCACTTTGCCTAAGACATTAAATTACATGATGGGAAATGTATCTCTTCCCAAAGAAAAGATTGTCTAAATAAGCCAGATGTTACCTGGTTTGTTATCCCCTCTTTACATGTGGGAAACCGAGTACAGAGAAAAGGGTTCCTGAGGTCACAGGGGGGAAGAACATGGCAACCCCAAGGACTGGACACACTTCCAGAGCCCCTGGAAACATCTTTAACCGGTAGATCATTCCCCTGATTATAAGGGCAAGATCAGTATATTTCCAGACTGCAGTAAATGATTTAGGTGCCGTATTTAGATTTAGAGAATTTACTGAGGAGCTCAAGTGATGTAAACCTTTTGTGTGGCTGACTCTGAGGAAAAAAAATTGTCTTCAATTTATTCAGTGGTACTGTCACTGTAAGCAATTTACAACTTGACATAAAGAAAAGCTTCAGACTTTGTCTCTAAGATACTGCGATGGGTTTTGTGCAGGTACAGATTCAGATATTTTAAGTCTATGGTTTTGCTAATGGTGGTGTGCCCTAAAAACCCCAGTACAGGTGTCTCGACTAGTCAAGGCAGTCATGAAAAGTCTGCAATTTCCTTTGTAAAATACTTCTGGGGACTTTTGTGAGATCTAATGGCTGTTCAGAGTTAATACAAAATACTTGACTTAGAGCCATGCAGCATCTCCCTTCTAAATATGTTTATGCTCAAGTGAACTCAGCTTCCCATTTTTATTTGTGGCTTATAGTAAATGCCCTGAGCACATTTTGCACTCAGATTAATAACCACTTTATCATCACAAGCCTTCCTGGGGCTACCCATTTGGGGTTTTTGTTTTGGTTTGGTTTTGTTTCTTTCATAAAACAGGGTCAGCATGGTTCTCTCTAGCATTTGTAAAGAGGGAAGTGCGTGAATTATCTGTCCCCTTTATTCAGATCATTCGTTTCACATTTGGAAACTGGCCTTATTTTCAGTAATCAGGCCAGTGGGTAGAAGCTGGCTGGAGTAAGTGGTCTGGTTGGGGATTTTTCTTGGTTTTGGCTGTTGTGTTTAGTGTGTGATTCCAGGCGGGTCGAGGGGAGCTGGGTTTCACTTGCTGTCACTACTCAGGGCTGCCATCAGAAGGAGATCTCTGGCAGCGCTCGCGCTGCTTTCCATATCACAACCTGGGAGCGCAACCCACGGCGCTCGGCTCGGCGTAAGGCTCCTGAGATGAGTGTGTGCAGAGACCTGGGTTAGGTGCCTCTCGCCACTGCAGGGGGCTCCCAGCTGCTGGATACCTCTCTTTCTGTCCTGCCTTCACTGCTGGCTCTGTGGGGCCGGGTCAAGCAGTGCTGCCCAACTTCTCAACAGGTAAGTCTTGTTCCTTTCTTACCGCGTCATGTGAAATGCGCGTGCAGAGCCCGTCTGCAAGATGCTGGGGTTTATTAAGGTGTGGGGATTAATGAATTGCAGGTTGATAATTGAGAAAACCTACTTTAAAACAGTCTAAGGTACAGAACTTGCTGCCTCGTACATCCCTGGGCCAGGTGCCGCAATGCCAGTCCTCGGCAGGAAGTGCAGAGGGCCATTTCCTGGCTTTGCACAAGTGGACAGTGTTTGGCAGATGTCAGTGGTTGAGCTGTACAAGATATTCTGCAGAGGAACAAGGCTTGATGCTATCTCAAATGAAATAACTGTGATTTTTAATTCTTAGTAAACACAGATTTCTGCTTTTCCTGTTATTTTCCTGTAAATACTGTTGGGTTTTTCTCCGCCGATTTAACGCTGCAGTGCTTGGGGTTCTTGCTTTTTGATGAAAGTGTCTGGACAGAGACTAAGATAAGAAAGAGTCTTTTAGCAAATATTTGGGTCTTTGGACAAATTCTGAGGGAGGACTCTAACAGGCTTATAATGTGTAATGCTAGTGAGTCTACAGTCCACACAGGAGTCTTGCTGAGCTGGCTTGATAACTTCGGGGAAAATACTGGAAATGTTCTGAGGATGAGTGAGAGGTGTCTCAGACCCCAGGCCTCAAGACTTGGGATCTTGGGTCTGGTACAGGCGTTTCCTTGGATAGAGACAGTGAGCTGAGCCGTGTGCCCTGCCTGCTGGGGTTTGGGAGTGGGTGGGAAGTGCTGTGTGGCTCTGGGGAACCCCAGCTCTCACTCAAATGCTCTGTGCCAGGTTCCCAGGGCAGGGAACTCCAGCTGACAGCTTTGGGCCAAGCTGGTCCCACAAGCTTTCAGCTTCCTGGGGAAAGAAGGTTAGGGTGTGTTCTGCTGCTCAGCAGGATGTGGCTAATCCTGAGCTGTATTTCTTCAGCTTCAACAGCCTCTCCATTGTGCTCCCGAACATGACACGGGGGAGGCTGCTGGTGCATTCCTCTAATGATGCCTTGCTCTACTCTCTGCTGCTGGGTGCTCTTAGTGTCAGTCTGCAAAAAGGAATTACTTAATCCTCAATCCCTCCACCCCAGGTTGAGAGAAGTGTTAATACTTCAGTGTTATTCTGTAATCTTATAGAGAGAAAATGTGAAGTGTAGAAAGATTACATGACTTGCCAAGTTCAGAGTCAGGAAGAGATTCCAGATCTCTCTTCCTTTTGATCTTGGTATCCCTGCAGTGCTTTTCCATGGCTTCCTGGGATGGTTGACTGCCTCCTTGCTTTGCCTGCTCTGACCATAAGAAGCCTGTTCATGTCCACGTCATTGCCTGAAACTCAGTAATCATCAGCCCTTTTCCCATGTAGCTGTGCATGTCTCTAAGGTTAAAAAAAAGCTCCTGGCACTGTTTTCTGGTAGATAGGTCTTTGGTCCATAAGCTCCTGTCCCAGCCTTGCCTGCTTTGCTGGCTGTGTCAGAACAGGCCCAGGCAGGATGGCCTTTGCCTGCCTCGCTCGGGCTCTTTGCCCTCAGCCCATCCCCAGTGGAGCTCAGCAGTCAGGGACCTACGCACCAGCTTGTGGATGGGGAACTGAGACACACAAGGGCACTTTGGTTAGGGTGGCACAAGAGAAGTCTGTAACGGAGTTGGAAATGTAACTTTGTTGGTAGAGCTGCAGAAATTCCCATTCAGACCTTGAGCAACTCTCTAGAACTGATGCAAAGCACAGAAGCCCATATGGTTCCTGTATTTTTTGTCCTCTGTAAGCTTAAGTAGTTCCTATCCTCTGACCGGGATATTCTGTCAGTCAGGATACACTGGAGGTGGTGGAATAGCTTACTGGTTGAATCATTTTGGGAAGCCAGTGCTATTAATGTTACACAAGAACTGAACTTTCCCCACTGAAGTGTTGCTTAGCCCATGTTTCTCAGATCCATGTGAAGTTAAGTTAGTCAAGCTGTCCTCACTGAAAATAGTTTTGAGAGTAAGAATCTTTATCGTACTCAAAGTGTTGAGATCCGATTGGAAAGGGTCTAAATGACAGCCAAAATGATCAGGAGATAACGATCACATCCAAGTAACAAACGTGCTGGTTTATTCAGCCAGGCAGGATGAGGGAGGTGTGTAATCTGGTAGAGTTTAAAAATGGGGGAGAGAGAACTGTTGCTGCTGAAGGACTCTGGTGATGCAAGAACAAGTGCCAATAAATCGCTCATTACAAAAAAACCTAACAGGCAAGGAACTAGGGAGACTTTTAAGCATGAGTTCAAAGAAGCTTTAGACTTAGTCACTCCAAGTAGTCAGGGAAATCACCTAGAGAGGTTAGTTATGATTTTGAGAAATGATTTATGAGGCTGTGGCAGTTACCTGCTGTTGCCACAAACTTGATTTAGTAGCCCATAAGTTCCTCTTTTTACAGAAAAGTCTGGCAGAAAAGGCACATTTGCCAGAGTGTTAACTGCCACTGTACTTTCCCAAGGGAGCTGTTCCAGTGCTTGGCTACCCTGCTTTTCTGGTAGAACTGTCCATGGGGAGCTGCAACGAGCTGTGTTATAGCTTGATCTACTGCGAGATCTGAAAAGATGTGAGCATTTGATTTCTCGGAAGGTGAAAGTAATTTCTCATAATACGAGCGCAGATCGTTATTGCGGCAGTTATTGGAATGCGAGTTTTCTCCCTGCCTGGCCTTCTTAGTCCATCTCTTCTTTAGATGTCTTGACTAACAAAGTCTTTTATCCTCCTCTGCTTGATGCAGGGCTTGGGCCAGTTTTTTCCCTCTGTCTTTTACCAGAGGGAATAAAGAGTGACCACGTTGACACCAGCGAAGTTCCCCTGGGTTTGCTTTGTCACACATGACAGCAGCACAATGGCGCCGTGCTGCTAAGTGGGAGTTGTGCTTGGGAGATATTTTTTTGTATTATTATAGAGACAGTGATGGAGTTAAGGCTATAATGTAGGGTCTCTTATAATCACACTCCTATTATGCTTTGTAAAAGGCTTTGAGAGCTTGTAGTTTGTAAGTGAGCACTGCAGCCAGAGAAGCGTTTCTGGCAGTGTTTGCTGTGAATCATGCACACGGTTCGGGGGGTTTAGTGCGATGTGTCAAGCATCCCTGTGTCATACCATGTTCCTCCCTAGGACGTAGCCTAAAATCTAACCTCCCTGAGGAAACAAACAGGGAGGGGTTCTGCCGTTTAATTTACCTGCCCAAGTCAGCAGCCTCATCCCCAAGGCTTCCTCTGTAGTCTATGGAAAGGGAAATGTCCCTCAAGAACACTGTTCAGTACTCTGTGTTAGGCTGCGACTGCATTGCCCCCAGGAGGAGCTTTTCTTTCCTGAGAATTTGTTATGCTAGAAATAGGGCTTTGTACAGCTTAGGACTTTAATCAGGTGTGAAGTGCTATGACTGTGGGGATTCCCTGCCCTCTGCCAGGTGCCTGGGAATGCATTTGGGACATGAGGTGCTTTCTTTTAGATGAGTCTCTGCAACACAGAGGTCTCAATGCTGCCAAAACCATGCATTCACATCCCTGCACCATTTGCAAAGCTGTTTATAATGACTGATAAAGGTGATCTAAGACCCACAAACATTTGGATAGGTTTTTTTTAGATCTTGTGCTCTTGTGGACAGAGTGTAGGCCTGGAATTCAGCTCCGCTGGCTCCAATCCCAACAGGGAGTGCAGTGACCCTGGAAGGCACACTTGGTTTTTGGTATACAGTGCAACTCAATATTGGGTTTGGGGTTTATATGTATACACGGAAAGTCGCTGAGTAAAATTGCAGTGGGTGCTTCTGCTTTGTCTGCATCTTGCATCAAGTCATGTAAAGCTTACAAAAGCCCTAAGGGCTGATGCTTGTATAGCTTTGCTTGTGTGTTTTTCTTCTCACAACAGGCTTCGAGAAGGATGTGCCTTTGGTGGGTGATGGGAAGGCGGAGGAGAAATGTACAAAGACCCTGCTATCTCCTGGCAGTCTCTGCATTTGTCTGCAGTTCTGCCTGTAGAAAGCTGGCCAGATATGTTAAAGGCATTGTAGAGTGTATTAGTGTAGCAGGACTTAGCAAAAAAAAAATCATTGTGCACGAACTGACTTTCTTTGCACCTGGGGAAAAATGAATTCTGTGCCCTGTATTTGCTCTGACTTGCATAATGACATGCAAAACTTAGATTCCATGCAGGTGTCAGTTACAGTGAACTCTTGAGAGAGGTTGTGTCGGTAAGAGCATTGGCTTCAGTGTCTGTCATGCCTGCACACATTGTGTGAGGATATGGAGTGAAGGTTGGAAGTTTCCTTGCTGCATCTGTCAGTGACTCTGTCAGGTTCTGGATGTCCAGCCTGTGGTGCCCAAGCAGAGAACACAAGCTGAGACTGAAAAATAGAATGAAAATGCTTAACTCCACCCTCCTATCAGCACAGCCTCCCCCAGATAAGCAGCTGTAATCTGTGCTCAGGGTCTGGCTTGGACAGCACTTTCACACTTGTCCATTCCTATGGCCATATCTGTTCCTCTCCCACAGGCAGCTGAGGAAAGGCTCAGGCTCTGGAGGCTTCAAACCACCTTTGCAGTACACTGGGCTGATCCAGGAGCAGACGTGTGACATGAGCTGGGGCTTGGCTTAGACCTGCCTTTGGGAAGAGGCACTAGGGCTTCTCTTTTGCTTGGGCAGTCCAGAGCCTCAGTGATTCCCTCCTGCCTCAGCCAGCTCCAGAGGCCAGCACCAGCCTGTTTGAGCCCCAATTCTGACCAGAAACTGCAGGCACAAGGAACTGTAGCTGGCCAGAGGACAGAATATTTGTTGTCATCCTCAGTTAAGGTCCTCTCATCTTTGGAACTTGAACATCTGATCAGACTACAAAACTGTGTCTGCAAAAGCACAGCTTTTCTCTGAAAGAGACTGCAAGTGTTTCATGCTTGTCTCTCAGGGACTTGGTGGCAACTGTGCGTGGCTTGCAAGTACAAAGAAACTTTTTTTTCCCTAACTGCCTCTCCTCCAGATGCAGCCTGAACTCGGAGACCTGAGCTGTAGTCTTTCCATCAGCCTCTGATCAGAGGGTTTGATAGAAAAGCCGAGTGTGCAGCAGCACCTGTGAGCTTGGGGCCCAAGAGTGTGCACAAAGGGGCATCCAGGGAGTTCTTTTGGTAGGGCTGCTCATGCATGAACTGCAACTGAGCCCAGCTGCTGCCCTTCAGCATTATTTTGAACAAAAAAGTCACACTCCTCTACATGGTGCAGCTGTGCCCTTACTTGCAGTACTGCCTTTATTGCCTCAGGCAGAGCCTGCTGGAGGGACCTGGGGACCCAGCAGTGCTCAAGGCCAATGGGGCAAAGAGCTCTTTAAGCTTGCCGTTGTTATCTTTCATTTAGCAGGTGGAAAAGAAGAAATAAAACAGGTAAAGCGAAGAGTTGCAAAGAAAAAAAAAAGTTCTCAGGTGATGGTTTTGCAGAGAAGGTAGAAATGCATCGTTCATCTGGATACTCTGCTTTCCTAAGCAATAAATGATGCTGCTCTCCCAACTGCTCTATCCTCAGCTGTGTGTTTTGTGATAAGAACTACTGACAAAAGAGGATTCAGTCAGTACTGCTGGCCTCTGTCTAGCCAAGCTCAGCTTCCTCATCCCCTCCCATCTTCTTGAGCCTTCCCTTGTGTGCAAGAAGGAAAGGAGAGCCAAGATCTGCAGGTGCTGCAAGTGCTCAGATCCTTGGCTAGGTGTTGACTTGCATGCAAGCAAGCCCCAATGACCCCCCACCTCTCTTAATGTGCCTGGGATTCAGGTTTCTGCTGATGTTCTGGTGAAGGTCTCCCTTCCTCTTCCTGCTTTGGGGTGTGAGGGTGTCCAGGCTTGCAGTCAGACCAGCCCCTTCTCTGGCAGACATGCCAGAGGAGAAACCTCAAGCAGAAGCAGGGAAAGTCACTGGTTTCCTATGTACTCTCAACAGCTCCTCATCTTGGTTATTTCTTAGAGCAAACAAGTTGGATCAGAGCTCATTCCAACCACAGCAGGCACTAAGCAGAATTTGGGGCCAGGGAGGAGGCTGACAAGCCTGCTGATGCAAACTTCAGCCGACAAACTGGTGCTCAAGATTCAGGCAAAATCCAGGTCTGGAGGACTTGTGTTGTCCTGTAGAAAGCAGTGAGCCTCACGTAGGACCAAAGGCTGAGTTCACTGAATGGGGTCCGGCCATCTCTACACCCAGTGCTTGTTCAGTCAGTGACTGAGAATAAACTTTTAAGGGACAGCTCTAGAGCCAGACTTCTTAGTTTGTACCCTGGGACTTGCTCTCTCAAGTGTCGTCATGTAAGGCTCATTTAGCTGTAGATTTTGGGATTGGGATTAGTTTTGCTATCTGACAATACAGGAGCTCCAAAAAAAGCTTTACCCTTGACTGGTGCATTTATAACTGACCACCACCACTTTATCTCCCACCTCCCTCCTCTTTGGGCAGAGGGAGCCTCCAAAGAGTGGAGTTCAGAGAGCTGCGAACATTGTCATTGTTGCTTCAGATTAAACTGGCCAAGGTAGGGAAAGACAGATGCAGGTACCAGCATACTCCATGCCTGGAGCAATCTGCTCCTTTGGCCAAAAGCCTTAGAAAGCTGAGGAATAGGCCGGGTAAAAGAATGGTTCTAAAATATTTATAGAGCAGTTATGCTCTGAAGTGTCTGCTGGGTCCTGGACTCCTGCAGCTGATAAAAACAGTAGCAAGCTGCCATGCTTGATTCTTTCTCATTATTTCAGCCTTGCAGGTAGAGGAGAATCTGTAACAAGATAAAGAAAGAAAGAGGAGAAAGTTTCTTTCCCACTCCAGGAAAAATAACCTGTTGGATTACAATCTGCAAACTGTGGAGAGTGCCAGCATGAGCAACGAGGGGCCAGAGAATCCCATCTCATCTCCACTGACCGAGGGCCTGAAGAGAAAGAGGGGAAGACCGAAGAAGCAGCCCCAGGTGAGGGAACATCATCCAAGAGGCTGCCTGAGGATGCCTTGGCAGTAGCCTGATGGGATTTGCAGGCAGCCCTGGGACGCTGCTTGCTGACAAGGACAAGGGAAGGAGAGGTGTTCTGTGGTAAATTCTAGTGCTCCACAGGACAGCAGCAGGATCCGCACCCTGGGAAATCTCTGCTCCTGGCCTCAGAGGCACCTCTGATGTGACAGGCAGTGACAGTTCAGCCAGGACATGTGTGAGAGGAGCTGACCAGCTCTGTTCTAGCCTGAAGACTTTCACGTGTTGTCACCCTCTGTTTCTGCACCAGTAATTGGATAGAATAGGGAAAGCCCCTTGGCCAGAGTTCTTCAAACTTACTCGTTTCCTCAGCCCAAAAGACAAAAAGGTAGGAGTACTGCTGGTCACCTTCTAATGCACTCCACAGCTGGAAAAGCAGAGACAACCAGCTATTTAGTGGTCTGGGTGCTCTTAGTGGGGTAAGAGAGTCCAAGACCTACCAGAGTGAGAGAATGTAAATTGTTTCAGGGATCATCCTGCATGAATGGTTTTCTCCTTTTATCCCAGGAGGATGCTAGAAACACAGCTGTTATCCCACAGGATGCTGTGGAACCACAGCCAGCGAAGAAACCACGAGGAAGGCCAAAAGGAAGCAAGAAAGTGACAGCTCTAACTGGGGGAACGGTGAGAGGAAACAGCTTATATTCATTTTCAGGGGAGAGAAGCACTGCTGGAGAGACAAGCAGGAATGTTTCTCTTAGCTTAAAGATCGTGAATAAGATGGTGCCTCTAATTCAGCTCAGCTTTAATTGCCACTGTTGGACAAATCAGTTATTGTGGTTTTAGTCCTTACTCACCTCCCAGCCTTCCTGTGTTGTTGCGACTGCCTGTTCAGCAGTTTCCTTCCAGTGCTTCTCCTCCACCACTGCTGAGTAATCACAACCAGTGCAGTCAGGCAGGTGTTTCCTCCTCAACTGTCTTCTATCCCCAGCTTTTGCTTTTTCTACTACTTGTGAGACAAGACCTTTATACAAAGGTCACCTTGTCTTGTTCAGTGTTTTAGTCACAATGCCCAGCAAATATGAGAGCTGACAATATTTTTTCCCCCTTTTGTTTTCAATAAAGGCAGAACCTTCTGTTGTGAAAAGGGGACGAGGGAGGCCCCGCAAGTGGGTGAGTACAGTGTTCAGTCCTTTTCCTCTTCTCCAGTCACAGATCCTGGGGAGCTTTCAGCTGTGTTTGCCCTTCTCAGACTCTGCATCTGCCACAACATTCTTTCAGCCCTGGTAGCCTGGAAATAATTAGGGAAGCTCTGACTGCCTTCCTGATGGCCTCCAAGATTCAGCTACTGAAGAATTCTGAGAGCTCAGGGGAGGTGCTGTACTTAATTCAAGACGTGCTAGGCTTCCACAGTACGGCACTTTCTCAGGCTTGGAATATCAGACCAGAGATTCCGTCCTTTCTTAGACGGGTTGTCTTCCCAGGAGACTTGAAAGACTGAAGTGATTGCTTAGCATGTCAGTTTGCCTCAAAAGAAGAAATTTTAAATTAAGGTAAAAGAAAATTTGATGAATGGAGAAACTTTTGAGTCCTGCCAGCAGGAGACTCTTTTATGCAGTAAACAAAGAATTTGTAAGAATCAGTAGCTGAGGATAAAATATTGCAGGTGTGAAAACAAGACAAAAGCTTTTAATCAATAAGGATATTCAGTCCTGTGAACAATTAATGGGGTGTTATCTGTCATTAGGAGTGATTAAAAAACCCCACAACAAACCATTATTTAGTGTGTATCACAAAAATTGCTAGACCCAACCCCAAGCTGTGCACTTGCTGCAGCAATCCATAGGTTTGTTGTCCAGCTGTGGTGCCACCGGAGTGCTCAGGAGGGAAAGGGACACTTCTGGTTCAGCAGAACCAGAGGGACAGAGCAGCCTGTGAGGGCCACCCAGAAGGCTTGGAAGGAAATGTTCACCAGCAAGGAAGTGCCAGGATATGGGAGAGATCAGGTCTTTTCTAATGTGATGGTGACCTTGCCATGCAGATATTTCGTGGATAGTGGGAAACTGTCTGCAAACCCTGTGCAGAACATCCCAGACGAGGGAACTGGTCCATAAATCTGTTCCTTCTCTGCAATCCAGGTGAGAAAGTAACAGTCTAGTTCAGCACTCTGCTCTTGCTCAAAGCCCAGTGCTTTTCCTAAGCCCATTTATATTTATATTGTTATTTAAATACACTGATTAGGGAGGTCTGGGGTGTTACCAGTGCTTAAAGCAACCAGCTGTGCAAATTGGGATCCTCAAGCTCTATAGAAAATCATCAGAGGCAGAAGTGGCCATGTCTTACAGAACAAAACCTTACCCAGTGAGTTCTGCTGGTGTCATTTGTGGAGTGACGAATCTCAAAGACAAGCAGGAGGATCTAGGATTTTTAACATTTCAAAATGTGTCATTTTAACTTTGGTTAGTGAAGCATTCTGATGTTTCAGTTCAGAATTAAACAGCTGAAGAATTTTTGGGGGGCAAAACCAAAGCAGAAGAAAAAGAACAATCATTTTGGTTTTAACTGTCAATAGACAAAATGTTTAGCTGGTCAAGACAGGGAAATATCCTGAAATATAGAAAATATTCTCAATGAAAAAAATTGTCCACAGCTGCATAATGGGCAAATTCTTTCAAAGTGTTGGGCTGTGTGTTTCACAAACCTGGTAATGGGATGGTTCATTATGGATTCTGACAGCAATTCAGAGACAGTTGTGAATGTGTGTGGACACTACGTGCCCTGGTGTGTGCTCTTGCCTATGGTTGGGTGTAGGGTTGGTGGCAAATGGATGTGCTGTCAGGGCTGCACAGTCTTGTTTAAATAATAATCCATCTACTTTGCATATTTGCAGTTTTGTCTTTCGATACCTGATTTTGCATGGGGAGGCTTGTTTATTTTTGGTATTTTTCTTTGTAGCCTCAAGCAGTGGTCCAAGAAGGAGAGCCTCAGGGAGGAAATCCTCAGGAAAGCAGTGACTTGAATTTGAACTCAGCACCAGGCACACAAGGTTTGGAATTAGATAATTATAATTACACGGGACTAAACAGTGCAGCCACGCTCTGGCAAGCCATGCACATACCCACCAAGCTCTAGCACTGGCTGCAGTCTTTCTGGTAAATCCTACAAACAGAGGAGCATTTGGAAGGCTTCCAGGCACACTCCTTCCATCTAATTCAGTTGTGACTACTTCAGCAGAAGTGGAGGTAGAAAAAAAGGAAGGGAAGAAAATCTGTCTGTCTCTTCAAGAAGTCGCACATCTGAGGTTCTGGTCACTGGTACAGGTACAGCTCAGTGAAACTGGCTGGCTGCTGTCTACAAAGTGAAAATAGTCTATTGTTAATGTCTTGCCTTACTTGAAAATACTTATGAATAGAAGATCCCTTGGTATTTGGGATGTCTTAGTACTCTGGATTAACTCCAGAATATTTCTACAATGGTCTTCCTCTCTCCTTCCTGGCTTGTACTCTAAGGCAGAGCTCTCTTGCAGTGGCTGGCACTGGCAGAGGTGCCTCAGCAGCACAGAGAATGATGGCACTGCCCAGTTTCTGTAGAAGGCTCCAATTTATATAAGCTTCTCTGAGATGAGATGCCAGATAACTGTTATCACTGTTGTAGGAATGTACAGATGCACCACCCAGAGCCCCAACCTCGCTTTGAACCCTGCGAAGATACAAATCTGAGTCTGTAGCATTCCGGGCTGTTTGAGGTAGATTCCAGGAAAACTTGTATGCATCTATGTCCTACCTTCAGTGGGCATTGTAGGAAGCTCTTCATAAAATGTTTTCCATGGAGGGAGAAGGGGCTAGGAGCCCAGGGAGGCAGAAGTTGCTGGGTTTGCCATGTGGCTGCACAGCTGCCCCCTCCTGCTGCCGCTGTTGGCGTGCAAAGGGAGGGAACCGACACTGGGCAGCAGAGCCCAGCCCCGGGTTCTTAGAAAGTCCCTGGAAATGCCACATGACTGAATGCCAGGGGAGTTAACCTCAGTTGCTCAATTCAGTTTCCTCTGGGGCTCCTGCTCCCGTATCACTTCCTGCCACGGAGCTGAGCGCTGACATCAGCGGAGCCGCAGGCCCACGGGGGATGAGCTCACCTCCGGCCCGGCCGCCGCCGCCTTTGGTACAGTTGAGCATCGCCCCAAACCACAGCCAGTGCGGGTACTTTCTTCTTCCTTTCAGTTTGAGTGGGAGCCGGGGCAGTGACAGGAGGAATCCGTTTCCCTGCTGTTGCAGTGAGGTAGAAGCAGATGTGACGGGATCAGCGGATGCTGCGGTCGCTGGGAGACGGCCGTGCAGCACACGATAGTGCAGCCCCAGCCGCTGTGCTCGCCCCGTGCCGGGTACGGAGGGGGGACTTCTGCTCTTGGGGAGGGTCTGCACTTCTGTGGGAACGAAAAAACCAGCCAGGAAATCAGTGGGGATAACCATGTACAGTACGAAACCGGGTAGCCCTCTGGAAAACTTCTAAAATGGTTATTTGCTCGGGAGCCTGAGATGGAGTGGTAATCCTGGCTTAAAACTTCTGGCTAGAAGAGGAAGCATGCTGTTCTGACTTCCTGGAAACTATAGATCCTGAGGCTTGTTTGCAAGCACGGTGCAGCTGTAGCAGCTTACAGATGGGTAGTTTCTGGAATAACCCATTCCACGGGTCTGGGTTTAAATGCGGTATTATGTGCCTGCAAGTGGTTGTGCTACTCATGCAGGAGTTTACTGCTCTGAGACTTGTTAGGAGGAGGCTGTGATCACATTATGATCTTCTGCTACAGACACAGCCAGGGCTTTGGTCATTGAGGGCTTTGGTGGTTTGCTTTCTCCCTCCAGGTGGGGATTTTTGAGGTGCTGCACTAGGGAGGGGAGGGTACATGTGCTTGCCCATCCTGCAGGTTGTACACTGCCCAGCTCCAGGTGGGAAAGAGATCTGCCTTGGGCTTTGTGTCTGCAGCACTCAGATGAATTGCTGGAATAAAACTGACTGACTCCCTGCCCTTCAGTCTGTTAGGGGGAAAATCAAGACATTGGAAGAGCTGAATTAGAAATTTGCAAGATCTGCAAGCCTGCAATGGGGCAGAGAACTGCTTTAAAGCCAGCTGGGTTTTTTCCCATGGCCTTTGCCTGGGATTCTAGCTCTGGTTTTCCCAAGGCACTGGTTATGGGTGACTCCAGGTTATCCAAGAGCAGGCAGGAGTTTGTTAATGGATCAGGCTCTGTTGTGTTGCTACCTGCAGATGCTGCCAATCACAACTCCAGCATTAACATTTCTGTTTTTCTGGGTCAAGGAGCGTTTGGGTTTTTTTCTGTGAGTACCACGACTGAAGGATTGATGAATCTGATTTCATAGGCTGCTAAGCCACAAAAGCAGATGTGGTTTGTCTCAATAACTGTGCTTAGCTAATGGACTCCAGGTGTGAGGGGGAAAGAGGTTGTTTTATGGTTAAAATTTCCAAGAGACAGTGCAAAGGCCAGAAGCAGCCTGGGGATCTTGCTCCTTTTTGTCTGTCCTTCCTTCCGTGTTCTTCTCCATACATATATTTGTCTAACTTTGTTCCCTCTGCTGCCCCAGTGGTCACTACAGCTCTCCTGAAAGCCCAGGGTAAGGCACAGATCAGAGCAAGCCTGTGTAGTTAGAAACATTCCACACTCACACCATTTTCAGACATTCTGCACATCTACTTCCCTGGTGTTTAATATTGGGTAGGGCACCTCAGAAGTTTGTGTCTCATGAGGATTCAAGAAAATACATAATTGTTCTCAGCAGAGGTGGTTGATGAGTGTTTGCAGAGCAGAAACCAGACAATTTCACACAGACTGTCACTTCTGGGCTCTCAGTAGCCTCATGCTGAGCCCTGCTGCCAGGGAAGCCATTTGTGTCAGGAGCTCCGTTTAGCCTGGAGCTGGTACAAGAGCAGTGGGAATGTTGTTGTGAAGACTTTAGTTGTTTGGGAACAGATCCTTGTTACCTCTCAACCTTGCACTGGCACTGTTAGGGGGTATTGGGCAGCAGGGCTCCTGCACCCAAAGCTCTAATCCTCTCTCCCATGATCTTTCCTTTAGGCATCACTGGAAAAGATGGTTCCAGGTCCGGCAAAACCACTGGTCTTAGAAGAGGTTTTAACGTCCCTGCTGCAGCTCAGTAGTGTCCCACCTGTTCGTGTCTTGCTGAAGCCAGAGGACTGGAAAGCAAACAGGATTTTTAATGTTGTATTTCAGATTCTTCATATGTGATAATTTTAGCCAAGCTCTCCCTCCTGTTGCCTGTGGACTTGCTTACCCCAAACATCCAAACAGGGATTTAGGGGAAGAAATGGCAAATGCCTTGTTGGAGAGATGCCTTTTACAGTCTGTAGTGTATCTTTTGTGAGTATATTCATTTCCCTTTAAAGTTCTTGGATAACCTGGTGCCTTGCCTCACCACAGAGAGCAGTATTTCAACAGAAAGGTAGTGTTGACTCAGCAATACGGGTACAGGAAAGGAAATCTATTTACACAGCTAATGGCTGAGCTTGTCTGCCATATCACCTCTGGCAGACTGATGGAGGAGTGCCAAGAGTTAGGTTTTGCTGCGTTGCCCATAGGGACTGCATTGAAAGACAGCCTTTGAGTCCTTTCTTGACTATTTGAGAAAGAAAAACCTTCATGGCATTTCCAGCGTGCCCTGTGCTGCTGTTCCAGTGGCCAATAACTTGGATGCTTTAGGGGAAGGTTTGCACCCTCATGTCTTAGGGATTGATTCTGAAATTTTTGTCTTAACGTGATCAGCTCAGGGCCTTCTCCTGTAACTTCTGCCCTGGTGGCTCTCCCCCTCAGTTTGATAGCAGCTCCAGGTGCACAGTGCTTACAAGCTTAGTCACAGCCACTGGATTTCATCCCTTCAAAGGAGTGTGTAGCAACCAGTTATACAAAAGTTGCTTCCTTGCAAAGCCTCAGGATTCAATTTAAATTAGTTTAAATTCAGTCCCTAACATGTGTGTGTGGGGTCCTCTAGTGTCACAACTATGCAAAAAGCTGCTGATAGTTTAGTTTTGGGAGACAGCAGTCGCCAGTTGGTTTGAGATTGTTGCTGGCTGCTCTCAGTTTCACATTGTTTGCAGATTTGTGCTTTTGGTGTCAGAGCTGAACTTGTTAAATTCTGAGCAATTGAGGGTATTTCCAGTATCCAGTTGCACACAGTGAAATCCCAGTGGTATTTTCCATCTCCTGGATGTTCTGCCTGCCAATAAAGGGACAAAGTGGGTATTTCAATTATCTCTGACAGGATGTAAAATTGGCTAGCTTTACAGTGTTAAATATTTAAACAGAACATAATTGGCTTTAAATTTATGGTGGTGCATAGCAGAAACCCATGAAATGGCCGTATATATTGAACTCATTTATTATCTTTTCATCAGAGTTCTGTTCCCTTGGCAAGTATTTATTTAACATGAGAAAATGTATGCAGAATTAAGAGGAAGGGCTGATTGGAGAGATAGTGGGGGAGAAAGTGTGTGGGTTTTCTTTTTTTTCCCTTTTGGGTCATTTTTTTCGGTCCACCCAGTTCAGTACTGATGAGTCCTGATCCCATTAATTCTGCTTAGTAGTGATGAGAGTCCCGATCCTAATTCTGTGTGGTGTCTGGTTTGCCCTAAAGATATTCTCTTGTGTGTGGAGCGTGGTGGTCACAGCAGAAAACTGCATCACAGGTAATCTTTGTGCCTCCACTGCCAGATAGCAGAGAAATTAAGGACTAAATGGATTAGATCACAGGGACTGACCTAAATCCTGCTATAGGATGAGCCATGCTGCCAGATAGGGGAAGAGTTTGACCCCCAGCTCCTGCTGTGGGGATAACTCCGGGTGGGACATGACACAAGTGAATCTCTTTAACTGTTGATGGTTACATGAGAAGATGCAGCTGGTGTTCCCCTGAATTGTGCTGCTCTTCAGCACACACAATTTCAGCTGCAGTTCATGTCTGCAAAGGCCACTCCAGTAGCAGACCAAAGTATTTTACCAACTTCTGTGCCTGATTTTTCACTTGAATTGGCAGGTTCAGTACTCTGTTTGCAAGGCTGTACTGCCTATTTAATTAACCCCTGCCACCTGAGAGCAGTAGCTGTAACTGTGTGAGACTGGAACTTCAGCTTCTCCTAAGTGGATTAGTGATTACATCTGGAAGAGACTCAAGCTTTTCCTGTGACATCAGTCAGTCCTGTGTCAGCTGGTGGCATGGAATAGGGGTGCAAACTGCCTTGGCTAGATAGGAAATCCATTTGCTTTAGAGCAGCAGTATTCCTCTGGAATGTGCATACAAAGTACTTCTCTTAAAATTTAAAAAAAAAAACCCAACAAACTAGTCTTTGCTACTTCTTAACACTCTGCTGAAAAACCACAGTAGAGAACTTGTTTCCATAAAAATCAAGTGCTCGAGGAGAACAAACAGAATTCCACTCTTTTAGGAGCTCTTCTGTGTGTTGTTGAAATCCCAATCCATAAATTCAGCTTCCATGTTTATGCAGAGAATTAGAATGAAGTCAATGCCTAGGAAAGGTGGACAGAGTTCCAGACATCTTCAGAGAGCTAGGAACTCACACTGGATCACTTGGATTGTCTTTTTTAAAATTATAAACACTTTTATTTCCTGTATAGTTAATTACCTTTTCTGTGTAGACAAATCCTACCTCTATGTTAAATGCATGTCAAATGTTTTTAAGCTCAGGCAGTTTTGGTCTGACTTGGCCAAAACTAAGAGGTCATTACAGTTGTTTAAACCACAGGAGCTGAGTGAGGTGTGTTATCTAGCAAAGTTTGGAAGTTTCCCATGAATGGTTTTGGTAACTTGCAAATTAGCCTTGAAGTTTGTTTTAAATAAAGGTATTCAGCAAAAGCCCCTCAGGCTCCTGCTTTGCGTCCTCCTCGTGCAACGCCCTCAGCACACATACACACATCCCTGGACGAGGTGAGTGTCTCTTCATGTCGAGTTTTGGGGATTATAAACAAAAATTTGGTCCTTCAGGAGCAGCCCCAGACTGATGTGAAAACAGGAAATAATGAGCATGAGGAATCACACATTGAGAAAACCAGACAGGCTCCTAAGCCCAAATGTGGGTGCCTAATTCCATCCTTCTGTGTGTCTAGGGGGCTTGATTGGAACACAGGCCAGTTCTGCTTCATGTGTACACCCAGAAGTCTCCACAGTCGAGTGTGTTTCTCCCCACCACTGTTCTGTGGGCTGTACAGCTGTCTAGCTTTTTGTACAATTCTCTGCCTGTGCACTGCCTCTTCAGTTCATCTGACAGCTTTCCTAACTAGTCCCAGGTCTTGGGGCTGCGGGCCAGAAGGTGAGGCAGAAGCAAATCTGAAATACATCATCAATGTCATCATGTTCTGTTCCCTTCGGCGCGGGCAGAGCTGCAGGTGAGCTGATGAACCCCTGGCTACTGCAGGAATTCAGCTTAAGGGTAAGTTGGTGTTTCTTTGTGTACTCTGGATGCCCAGGACTGGCAGCTGGAAGCTCCTGCCCTCCTGACTTCTCCAGCAAGCCTTTCTAAAGAGATCTGACTTTCTGTGCTGTAGAACACTAAACTCTGACCCCCACAGAGCTTCCCCTTCCAAGTTTTCCATGCTTAGTTCAGCTTTTGAAAGAGCAGGGGAATTCACTGCAATTCACACAGATTACCAGCAGATACTGGGGATACACTCCAGCAGTTTCTGTGGGAAAATGCAAATGATGGGGGAAAAAGACAATCACACTAGACTTTCATGTAAATAGTTTAATTATATTTCAATGCTTTAAAACACAGAAACACTTGAATTAAATTACATCATAATGCTTCTGCTAAATTATACATCCAAGAACTGTGAGAGGAGGCGCTATGGAACTAAAATACTCCAGTACAAGCCCAGCAATTACCCATAATACTTTTATTATCTGTACTTCTTTACTCTAAGGGCAGTCATCACAGGACAAAGCCTACCATCACAGGGAGGATGGTTCAAGAGAATTCTTCTGTAGGTGTGTTTGTTGTACAGGATTTCTCTCAGTAAATCAGGGACCAAGGTGCAGTTTGCACCTGGGCTGGCAGATGCACTGCAGGGCAGCTCCTGCTGCAGCACACGGAGCTGGGAGAAGGGCACGCAGTGGGCTGAGGCATTGAGGAAACAGCTCTGCTCCCACTTGCCTTTTGTTGAGTTTAAAACAACCATTGAAGTTCCAATCCTCAGAGTTCTGGGGAAAATGCTGCAATTTCACACAGCTGGACTGCCCTGCTGCCACTTGCATCCCTGTGCTGCTGCAGAGCATGGAAAGGTGACAGGCAGTGAAGGGAGAAGTCAGATGTGTGGCTGCTCTCAGTGAGCACTTGGAGGAGATGGTGTGTGTGTGGGTAGGGATGTATTTATGTATTTGTCTCTCAGTTGATCACTGGGAATACCTGCAGACAGACTCCAAATTCTAAGGACCTAATCTGCATTACACTGAGTATTTGTACCTGTGCACCTTCCTTCCAGCAGCATCCCTGGGGGCAAACAGCAGCAGCCTGGGAGCGCCTCCTGCCACATCTCCTGGCTATGAGGGCTAGGCTGTGTTCCACACTCCAACCCCTAATATACTCCCAGAAATCCCTAGTTCTAAAAAGACAGCTGGATACTGAAAAACTAAAGCAACTTAGCCCTGCAAAGCTGCCCTGAGGGAAGCTGTGTCAGTGGAAGAGGGAGGGCTGGTAAGGAGCTGTGCCCTGCAGGGGTCAGGGGAATGTGCCCAGGAAACAGTCTGCATTTAATGAATATGGGAAAAACAGTCACACTGGGGAAGAAAAGAAAATATTTGGGAGAACAAAAACTTACTGGCAGCTCCAAACTTGCAACAAAGCACATGATACCTGAATTGCCACTCTGAAATAATTCCCTGCATAAAGCTTTAGATCTTCGTTCAATTTTGGCTTGCCCTGATTCCCTTTTAACTGGTGCTATGGATGGAATACAATCTGATTGACAAATGCCTGCACCACACCAAGATGAGGAGGTGATCAGTGCATGGCTGGGCACTGATGCTGGTCCCTGGCTGCAGTGCTGGTCTGCAGCACTTGGGGCCAGTGCCAACAAAAGGCTGGCAGAGGCCAGGCCCCCACACGGCACCGCCACATGCCAAGGTGGCCAGAGACCCCTCTGCACTCTCTTCCTCCTGCAGCCCTGAAGGATGCACAGGCAGAGAGATGGGCTACAGGGAAACCCCTGGCTTACCTGTCTAGTCCCACCTACCTGTTCCTAGCAGGTACCTCGAGCAGAGGCTAACGCAGAGCTCTGTGTTCCCTTCAGCAGGAAGAAAAGGCTCTGACTGCAGGTCCTGGCAGGTAAGGAAGTACAAACCAGCTGTTAGTCATCTCTGGGGGCAGACATTGGGCTATTGTTGAGCCAATCCATGTTTTTCCTTATTTAAAAGAAAGTATTTCAAAGCTTAATCCTTTTTCCTGGGTAACAGTCTGCACTGCAGAAACTTCCCTGAGCCAAAGCAGGAGGAGATAATGGGGTATTGGAACCCCAGTTCTCCTCAATTCCTCTGTGGCCCAAGGACTGTTATTCCTAAACTCAGCAGCAGGGGATCGATCACGTAGCCAGACAGTGACAGTCCCTGCCTCTAGCTGTGTGAAATCCCCTCTGTCTATACAGTAGCTCTAATTTGGGATATTCAGCCGCTTCCTCAGTTAAGATGTAATCAGCCAAATGTTCACTGTTTCACTTTTTAAAGCCAGTGAATTCCCCGTGCTTCAACATCACCCCGGCACACGTTTATCAGCAGCCACACGCCTGGGAGGGGATAATCCCGTGGTTGTGTTCTCCCTGCCGTGCCCCAGGTCACCTCTCAGCTGGGACAGGCAGCTCTCCTGGCTCAAAGAGGCTTTGCCACCAGTCCCTGCCCAGGACCAGCCAGAGCTGTGGTCACTGCAGTGAGGCCCAGACCCATCCATCACTTCCCTTGGGGCCTGGGCACAAAAAACCAGTGGAGAAGGTCTCAGAAACGTGCACCTCCCTCCTTCCCTGACCCAGAGAGAACAGCCCTGTGCTCTGACAGGTTTATCTGCACAAAGCAGGCACTGTTCCTAAGCACAAAGCTTGGTAGGTGGTATCGGGCAGTGCCAGCCCAGAAACTGGAGCTCAAGACCTTTAGTGGTAACAGACACACCAGAAAACCACCACTGCCCTTACAAAGGGTTTGCTTCCCAGAGTGATGGCACCTCCCGTGCCCATTTGTAACACAAACCAACAGGTGACCAGCTGGGCTCAGTGGATCAGCCATGCTTGAGGGAAGTCACTGCTTTGTTGGCTTCATCCTCCTCCTTGTTCTCGGCAGGATCCCGGAGCAGGGCAGGTCCTGGTCATGCATTGATGGCGTTGGCCACGTCTGTGAACACGAGGCGGCTGGGTCTCTGCAGGGCTCCCTGACTCGTCAGCAGCACCTGCAGGGGAGCAGGAGAGCTGAGAGCCAGCCCGGCTGCCTTGGCTCAGGGCTCTGCCTGGGCACGGGCTGCACACTTGGAACTGCATTCACCCCTTCCAGGGGAGGCTGCCTGGCTAACAAGGCTGTGACAGGAAAATACAACAGGCTGGAGAGTAAGTCTGCACATCCATGCCAGTTTAAAATCCCCACATCATTGGATTACTGCGTCTCACTATTTATATATACAAGGCAGCCTGAAAAGGCTTGAGATATCAAGAAGGCCTGGAAACGTGCCATTGCCTGAACTTGAGCTGTTGTTTTACACTCTTGCTCTCTTTTTCCATTAAACCTTTAAACTCTTGTACTTCCCAAGCATTAGCCAGAGGGATCTGAGCTATCCTGCTGGCCAGTCCCTGTAGAGGATGGATCTGGTTTTTACTGTGCTGAGGTTTAACTCTGGCCTTACAATTTCCCCCCTTTACTACCTCCAGGTAACCCCACTATGTGGACTAATAGAGGGATCTGATGTTGTCCTAGTAAGTGCTACTCAGAGGACATGATTTGCTTTAATACACCACATTTCCTGCTCTTCCAAACTAGTATGTTCCATATGTTGATTATCTTTCATATTCCAACATGTCTCCTTTGTGCTCTTTAGCAGGTTGAGAATGTCTCAAGGTAACTATTTTATAATTACAGTTGTATTTGTTATTCCTCTTTCCCTTTCTGACCACACCAAGCTTGCTGAAGATTATCTGAAGGTGTAAAGTGTGTGGAAACTGAGAAGTGTTTGGGAGAACTCTTGCTCCTGGACGGGAAAAGCAGGGGATGACACGGACGATAGAGCAGCTGGAAAGAAATTCTTGCAAGGAAAGGTGTGTCATGTCTAAGGACAGCGTGTTCCAACCATCCCTGCTGGCTCCCTTAAAGGCTTTTTGTGTGGGGGTGGTGGTGGTGATAAAGGGAACAGAAAACACTGTGAAGCTGGACCCAAACAGTGATGAGAAGCCCTTCTTTCCAATTTCTCCTACCTCTTTTACACTGGGAAGGAGAAAGCCTCCTGTCAAAGACCCGCCTGACTCCTCAGTCCACCCTAAGCACTCCAAAATGCTCAAGTCCCTGTCTCGAGGACTGGCAGAGATGGGGAGGTCCTCCTCAGGTCTTACTTGGCTTCCTTACCCTGCAGCCCTACAAAATGTCCTTGACCCTGTAACAAAAGCAGTGCAGGTACCAGTGGCTGCAGTGCCACTTGTGCTGTTGCTGCCTACCTTGCTCTGCGATGCCTGGGAAGACGCTGCATCTCGCCCGTGTTCCAGCAGCTCCTGCTCCAGCTCATCCTGCTCCTCGGTGGGATCAAAGTTGTACATGGGCATGAGCTGGTGCCGCAGCTTCTCCAACCTGCCCACGCGAGGGGAGGGAAAGCGTTGGTTGAGAAGGACAGAGCTCAAGCTGCTTTCCCACCCCACTGCTGAGGCCTTCTGCAGGCTCCTCCTGCTGCATGGAGATTCTGCTCCTGTGGCTCTTGCTGGATGAGGCTAAGAACCTACTACACACAGCTGGCAGGAGGGGAAGACACCGAGAGTGCAGTTACAGCGATTAATTGCTATCACTAATCTATGTTGGCAGGCATTTACCCACAGGAACGAGGATTTAAGTTCCTGCACACCTTAGAAGATTAGGCTTTATGTGGAGGGACAACAGGAACAGTGGAACACACTGGCTTGGCATATTGTGACTTCTCCCCCGTCCCTCTGCCCACACCAGCCCATCCTGCCATGTCCCAGTCTGGCAGCAGCAGTTCACTTCAAGCTGCAGTGGCCCGAGAGTGCTTGAACTCTGGGGCTGAAGTAAACAAAATTAAATAGAAAATAATGAACAATAAACAGAAAGGAGAAGAGAGAGAGATTCTCACAGGGGGCTGATGCCTGTGGACACTGTTCCTACTCTTGTATCATTGCTCCAAGAGACAGAGCTATGAATTATTACCCAAGGGCTCTCCTCAGAGATGGATGATGGATGGGGTGGCTCCTGGGAAAACACTGGGTCCTGCCTTTGGCTATAGCTGAGTTTGGAGTGTGGTAGAAGGAAACACACAAGCAGTTACTGGCAGTGTCACCACAAATATCTATTTTGGCAAATTTCAGGATGACACATTCTTCCCCTGCTTCTCTATGGGCTTGCCAGCACAACCATTATCTCCGGCACTGCTACTTTCACAGGCCAAGCATTGGCTGCTCCTGCAGCAGCACCCCCACCTGGGCTTTGGGGTCAGCCTTGGAAATTTTGCAGCAGGCAGCAGCACTTTCTAGAAGTCTGGCCTGGCCAGGCCTGCCCCAAGGAGTCAGGGAGGGAGGAGGTACCACAGCTCATGGATCTTCACTGGAGTCCCTGCTGTGAGACAGAAGAATCAAGATGTGATTCTCCCTGTGTGCTGCTCTCTCTTTTCAACCAGGAGCTTAGCATGGAAATTAAGACATTAACTCTTGGGCTGAAGCTGCTTCTCTGCACTGTGCTGCTGCCAGTTGCTGTCACTGCCTGGGCTGCTGGAAAACACAGGAATCTGGGAATGGCTGAAACCTGAGATCCGCACCTTTCATGACAGATTGCCCAGCTTCTTTATACACCCATAACCCTCTCCTCTGGTTTCATACATCTCACAGGTAAAGTGTGATGAGTTTGCAGGATCCTGACCTCCTCCCGCTCAGCCTTATTCTCCTTCCAAAGCTGTGGAGGAGTCTTTGACACTCTGGTGTCAGAGGGTGGGCCAGTCCCAGGAGTGCAGTGTCCCTGCAGCCTTGTTCTCACACAGCCATCGCTTTCACTCTCCCAATCTCCCTGTCTCCTCCTGAGCTCACTCTGGATTTTGAAGCACTGAGTTCCCTTCAGCCAACAACAGATGTTACTTACCTCTTCTTCTTCCTGATATACAGAACCTGAAGGAGAAAGAGAAGCATCATTACAGCAGTCCCAGTAGGATGGGGAACAGCTAAGAAGAGAAATTTTGGGCACACAGAAAAGAGGTAGGGACGGTTGGTGTCACTGTGCACCAAAGTGGGGGAGGGGAGAAGTGACAACGAAAATGACACTTCATATGCATCACTGTGAGCTTGGCAGCACATCAGTCTAAGTGCTCAGTGGCCTGTTATTAGGCGTGTTAGTAGGAGTCAGAGTATTAGGTGTATTATCAGGTGTAGCTCAGCACATTTCTGTGGCTGCAGGACTTATGTTGCAGTTTAAGAGTGGATGGAAAAGCTTCCCTTTGTGGCTTTCATGTGTCGATTTCCTACAGCGCAGAAGTGCTGCTACCCCCTCCCCAGTACAAAGGGAAGAAGCAAAGAGGGAGGGCATGCTCAGGGACTTGCCTCTGTCAGCCTGTGCTGGGAAGAAAGGGAGGCTCTGGGCCTCCACAGCCTTGTTCTGAGAACTATGAACGCTGGATGTTGCTCTTGGGAACTTTTGACCATTTCCAGGTTTTCTTAGGGGCTTTTGGAAAAACTCCTCCTGGGGCCTGCAATGAAATTTTGCAGTAGGCTCCTCTGATGGCTGTATTAGTGAAGCCCTTCCTCCTATGAGGAACAGGAGCCTGCTGCTACCTTCTGTTCTCTGCTGGCAGGGAAACGATCTGGTTACATAACAAAAGGAGAGCTGCAGCCCTTGCACTGCCCGGCTGGGCCCAGAACTCTGGGCTCTAAAGCTTCTGCCCACAGCAATAATGGCAAGGTTAGTGACACACCAAACCCTCAAGGACTGATACCCAGCAAGCAGAACTTTGGAAATGCAGTCCAGGGTGAGTCTTGCTGAGATGGATTCAGGCCACTTTAATTCAAAAAGAATTACCCCATGTCCACAGCGGGGACTAACATGGTTTCAACAGTCTGCTTGAAAAGTTAATACAGATAAACTTTCTCGTGAGGCCCAAGAGAAGGTTTAAATCAATGCAGCTGTTCCAGGTAACAAGTCAAAACAGAATCTTCTTTTGAACTTCCTATTGCTATTAAAAACAAATACTGATACTACATGTGGCTTCTCCTAAGCCTGCTGAGCATCCCATTTGGACCAGACCTCAGGGCGACAGCAGAAATACTGGAGCACTGGATAAGGCCTTAAAAAAGAAAGGAATCTCAGGAACTATCAGTTCCCAGCAGTTTTGGGTGAGACTTTAATAGAATGCAAAGAAATTACTCAATGCAAATCAGTCCTGGAACCCCCAGCCACCCTCCACCTTCAAGAGACAGGAATGTTGAGCTGGGCTCCCTTACCATGGCTACAGCCAACCCAATCACAGTAATGATCCCAAAGGAAAGCAGCATGGTGCTCATGCCAGCTCCAGTGCTGGCCACATCTGGGATTTTGGTGCTGTTCAGACTGGTAGTCTCAGGGCTTATGGTGGCTGTTTCTGGTACAGTCACATCCAGAGCTGTCCCTGGGTCTGGCTTGGCCGTGGTGGGGGTGCTGTGATGCAAGTCATGCACAGAGGGGGAGCTGTAACTCATCCTGCCAGCTCTTGATAGCTCCTGTCACCAAGCTGTTGTCCTCTCCCATCAGCTACAGAAGTGCAGAGCTGTCCCTCCTATCGAGGGCCCTCACGTGAGACCTCTCCTGCAGCATCACCACTGATGGGTTTTCTTTGGGGTAGGAACCACACTGGACTCGGCCTAGGAGAGAATGAGAACAGATGAACAGTGCAGAGCTCTTGGAGACAGGCACAACCTTTCCCACAGTTCCCCAATCCACCAGCACAGTTTCTGAATGCCTGCTCAAAATAAGAAGGTTTTTTGGGAGTACTGAGAGGCCCCAAAGTCATGCCTGATTCACTGGGAGCTGGTGATAACTCTCCCCTCACTGCCTCAGCTCTGCCTCCTTGCAGTCACTTGGGGAGATCTGTGTGGGGACAACCTCAGAACCCTTGTCCATGGTCTGCCCCAGGCTGAACCAGGTGGTCTCTATCTGCCCCAGGACAGAGCATTTTTCTGCTTCTGTCTCTTTCTAATTTTTGGGAAGTTGCATGGATGCCCTTATCAGTGGGAACATACCCAATAAAATAACACTCAGCTGTGAGGCATCCATACCTGCGGATGCTTTTTATTGGATCCAAAGGAGGAGTTGTCACTGGTGACTGGTGGGTCCCTGCACTATCCACTGCCCCACTGCTGCTCATCCCGTGTGCTCTGGAAAGGGTGGGTTGCATCAGTCCTCCATCTAAGACACCGAGTATTTCTCAATCCCTCATGAAAGCACCCACTCAAGCTTAGTCATGCACTGGCAATTATCAATATTAATTTTAAAATTAGTCCAATTTTGGACTGGAGTTGTGAAATTTGATAGATCTGTTCATGCTGAGAACATGAAAGGCTTTAATTGCTTCATACTTCTATTGTGCAAATGATCAAGGAGTTGCAAAACACCATGGGATGAGCCTATGGGAAGCATTTGCACACTTTGTTTGTAAAAGCACTGTGTGTAACTTTAGCTCATCAGTTGCTTCCCTGAAAACGCAGCCACCTCTGGAGCTGAGCTGACCTGTAGCTTCTGTAGCAGTTCTCTGCTAATTGCCCTGCAGTTTAGCAGACATTACATCTGGGGGCTGGAATGCAGCCGGGACAGAGGGGTTAATGAGCTCTGAAGAGTAAAACATGTGCCCACAAAGAGAAACAAGGCATTGTTCTGCTCCCCTCTGCTCTGTTCCAGGCGAGGTTACTGTGCAGCTCCCACTGCGATGCCTCACTGCTGGCCACAGCGGCCTGAAGCAGCGTGAGCAGCATCTGCCTCTGCCAGCTGGAGCAGGGAAGCGCCCCAGGCCAGCAGCACCAGGCTCTGCTGTGGTCAGTCAGCACTGGAGCAGTCACCTCGCCTTGTCCTGCAGCTCCCCGAGCGGATAAATGCCTTGCCACCCATTCAGGGTCTGTCCCAGCTTCCTGGAAACAACTCTGTGAAGCAAAGGGGACTTCTGAAGTGCCTGGGAGACTGTGGGAGCTGTCAAGCTCCCAAGAGTTTCCAGAGAAATGCGAATAACAGTTCTGGTCTGGTCCCTGCTAACATTGTGCTGGGTCACGAGTTCATTGCAGCTGAAGGGGACTGTGCCCTTCCCTGACCATTAAACCCTGCACTCTGCTTAACCCACAGCGCCCCTGGACTTCCCCAGCCATTACCGACCCCAGCAGAGCTCAGGTGTAGTGAGCACCTTGAGCCTTTCCTTAGCCTTGGCTTTAATCTCTCCGTGCTGCTCTTTCATTTTGGGTGTGACAGGAACAGAGATTTGTGTCACAGGGACGAACATGGGTCAGAAGGTATCTGGGTGGAGAATAATAGCTATTTTCTGCATAAATTCGCCAAGATGAAGTATTTCTAGTAATTCAGCAATGCAAGCGGCACTGTGGTGCTGCTGGCAACGGGGTGCAGCTTCCCACTGGGTGAACTTCTGGCT
>WEIT01037671.1:172333-256588 GCA_013389985.1 Dryoscopus gambensis | reverse complement strand
CGCTGCCCACAGGGCTCGTTCCCCGCCGCGGGTCGGCAGCTGCCGGCTGCCCTCCCCGACGTGGTCGCGGGGCTGTGCGGCGCCGGCTGAGCCAGACGCTGACAGCAGCTGGAACGGGACTTAGACAGTGCGAGCTCCAGCCCTTGCGTAAGCCTGGGAGTAGGGCGGGGCCGAGAGTGCGAGTGGCGGGGCCTTTCCACAGCCACCCGCGCACGGGTGAGGCTGCAGGGAGCGGAGCTCGGGCTGAAAGGACCAAACCACAGAACTGCAGGGGGGAAAGAAAATCTGCTCCTTCCCTGTGTGCAGACAGGTATTTGTACCAAGAAGTAGCATGCTGCCTCACATCGGTAACCGGTCTCCTTTATTAAGAGAGACAAGACAAGGAGCCACTGGAGAGAGTCCAGCACAGGGCAACAAAGATGAAGCTCTGGAGTATGTGTCTCATGAGGAGAGACTGCAGGAGTTGTGCCTCTTTAGTCCAGAGAAGAGAAAAGTGAGAGGGGATCTCAACACATATAAAGACCTTAAAGGAGGTCGTCAAGAAGACAGTGCCCAGCAACAGGATGAGGAGTAGTGGCTATAAAGTAAAACACAAGAAGTTTCACCTCAATGTTAGGAAGAACTTCTTTACCCTGAGGGTGGCAGAGCACTGGAATAGGCTGCTCAGGTGGGTCATGGAGTCTCCCTCTCAGGAGACATTCCAAACCCACCTGGCCACGTTCCTGTGTCACCTGCCTTGGTCAGGAAGCTGGACTGGATGATCTCCAAAGGTCCCTTCTAAGCCCAGCAATTCTGTGATTCTGTGCAAATTGTTTGAACCACGGCCCATTAAGGCCTTCTCTGCCTCCCTAACAATCGTAATGGTTGTTGTTTTATTCCTTTAGTGTTCGTCTTGTAGCAGTAAACAGGGCCTTGGAGTGGGAAGCTTCCCGAATAAATACTGTAGCTGACAGACTTAAACAGCCCCTATGAAAACTTGTCTTTATGTTGTCTCTCTGCTGAGAGTAATGCAGATGGTAAGAGGGGGATCCTTGGGCTCTTGGAGCACCCATCCTTTCACCAGGAGGTAGCAGGTAAGACAATCTGGTGATCTTTGCTGCAGGGTGTTCCTTCTGCTGCTTCCCTGGGCTGTGTTTGATTTTCAAAGGAGGGCAGTGGAGGCCTGATTGTGCAGCAAGAGCAGGACTGTGGTGCCGGCGCCTGCCAGGCTGGAGCAGAGCCCGTCTGCCCAGCTCTCCCTGCAGCAGCATTCCTAGGGGGCAGCTGCCAGCCGCTCAGGAGAGGTATTGAGTTGTTTGTGTGGTGATTTTCTGGAGGAACTGGAGTAGAGGAGGTTGCAGCCTCTCTGAGACAGTGTTGAAAAGCAGCCATCAATAGAGGAATGGGATTGGGTGCTCAGGGAAACCCATAGTTGCTCCAGGGACTGTGAGTCAGAAAGGAGAGGGGCCCTCATTTCTCATGGATCACAGCAGGACAATGTGGTTGTTCTGTTGGTCTCGCACAGTTCCAAGTGTGATATGCAGCAGCTGTTTTGTAAGGTTTCATTTCCTTTGTCTCCTGCAGTCATCTTGTTTGTTTTTATTCCCCCACTGTCTGGCTGTGCCTGTTCTCTCCTTTCAGAGACCGACTTCCCTCTGGCAGGTTTTGCCCTTTCTGGCCTTTCCATTTTTCAAATGTTTCTCTTCCTTCTAGTACGTTGTGAGATTTTCTCCTTCCTCTGCTCTTAGCAGCTCAGCTCTGGCTCTGTGACCCCTTATTTGCCCTCGGGGGATGGTGACAATGTAGAAGACCCTTGATCCATGAAGTCCAGGTCTTCTGTGAGCATCCCTGCCAACCTAGGACTTGAGGTTTATGAGCAGAGAGAGGAATAAAGAAATAATCTAAGAGAGACTGACGGTCTTCCTACGGGGAAACCAGGGTGACACACGTGTCGGGGGGAGAGCCAAGGGCTGGAGCTGAAGGTTGGCGTGTCAGTGGCTTTCTGGGACCAAGGACAGGCAGGAGTGCTGTGCCTGTGTGTGGGCAGCTGGCTTCTGCCCTTCCATGGGCACAGACTGGCCTCTGGCCCCTGGAGATGGGCAGCTCTGGGGAGAAGTAGGCTGTGAGTAATTGGTTTTGTGCTTGTGGGCTGGGATTAAGGCAATGAGTCTGCATTCTGTCAGAAGGGAACCTGTGATTTGGTAGCCCGAGGGATTCAGGCGGTTCTCTTGCCTTGTTTTCTAGCCTGGAAGAGCTGCAAATGCTGCCCTGTGCAGAACCCACTGCCTGTGGTCAGCTGGTGCCTAGCCACGGTGCCTTGTTGTAGCAGCAGGTGAATCTCAGCACTGACAGAGCAGTAGGTGACAACGAGGAATACGTGTGGAAGCCAGAAACATTGCCACAATGAGATGCCTCACCCATCCACTGCTCAGGAAGCTGTTGAGCCTCCCACCTCAGCGTGTGCCAGGGCGATTGACTCCACGTAAAGGTGCTGTCCTCAGTCCAAAGCAGTTGTCTCTGAGGCAGAGCTGCAGTGCAAGACCTGGGCTCGTGACTGCTACTGATATGGTCAGCTACTGGCAGAAGGTGTTTGAGACCAACGGGATCCCCGAAGCACGAGAATCCAGTCAGTACATTGTGTCATTTGTCCTGGGAGCAAAAACAGTTAAGTAATCGGAAAAGAATAAGGTCTGTGTGTGCTTCTCACTTTTTATATTTTGATTGAATCTCTTACCTTTTTATCTCACTTAGAGGGAGTAGAACAACTTATCCTCCCTTAGATGGCAGACAGGGTGAGGTGTAGTTTATTATTGCCAGTAGAACATTCAGGGGTCTCTTAAATGCTCTCCTTTTTGCAGCAGTGTAACATAAACGCCCACCTTGACTTGCCTGATGAAGTGATTCTTAATTTTACTTATTCTAGTGAATCCCAAAATGTAGCAGAAGAACAGTTGTGAAGGTTTGTTTCTAAACATGCAGATAGGTTCTTCTGATCACTTTGCAGCTGGTTTCCAGCAGTCCCAGGCAACTGTGTTTGTCAGCAATCGGTATCACCCTGGAGGATGCCCTTGGCAGGGTGGCAGGGTGGCAGAGTGGCACAGTGGGCAGGTTTTAAAGTGACTTTGTCTTCAGTTTCAGAACCTGGATTCCAAAAGCCTCCACACTCCACTTACAGCAGCCCAGCAGGAGCAAATCCAGCAGCTGAGCCACAAGCGGCTACAAAGGTAGGAGCATCCTCTTGTACTTGTTCCTGTGCAGGGCTTTCCTTCGGCCTAAAAGCAGCCAGGAGAATGGCAGCACAGAGAAGGCAGCTCAGATGGCAACTGACTGTGCTGTGTTGGTCTCTCATGGTGCTTCAAGTGAGAGGCACAACTCATCCATCTGCAAGGCCACTGTCCAGCTGGTCAGCCCCCAGCCTCTACTGGTGCATGGGGTTATTCCTCCCCAGTTTATATGATTTCATATTACTGCTTGCTGAATTTTAGGAGATTCCTGTCAGCCCATTTCTCCAGAGGTCTCTCTGTAGAGTTGCACACCCACCTGGTCTGTTAACTACTCCTCCCAATTAATTCTCTGTGACTGCAGGCATGCCAAGGGTGCTCTCTGTCTCTTCACCCGGGTCATTAAGGTGTTATGGGATATTGATCCTGGGTACTCCACTAGGGATCAGCCTTCAGCTGAGCCTGGTGCTGCTGAAATCAGCCCTCCAAGCCTGACAGTTCAGTCAGTTTCCAGCCCGCCTCATTTATCCAGTCTGTACTTTATCAGCTTGTATATGAGGACGTTATGGGAGGCAGTATCAGAGCCCTTGGGAAAGTCAAGACACACGGTTTGATGCACCGAGCTGGTCAGTGTGTCATGGGTGACTGTCAGGTCACTCAGGAATGATTTCCCCTTTGTAAATCCGTGCTGACTTCTTCCAGTCACCTTCCTGCACTTGGCATGTTTGGACACAGCTTCGAGGGCTCTTTGTTCCATCACTTTCCCTGGTATCGAGGTGAGGCTGACTGACCTGTAGTTCCCAATTCCAGTGCTTGATAACAAACTCAGCTGTGGAAGGGAGCTCCCCCAGCTCCCTCAGCTGCACATGCTCATTGCTCAGGCAGTTGCTGGCCCTCAGCGGGGGGCTGTGGTTATCAGTGAGGTAAGCATGGCACGGGAGTGCCTCTGGTCACCCAGTGCAGTCCTGAAGCACCTGCACTCCTTTTGCCTGCCACAGGATGCCAGTGCAGTACGTGCTTGGAGAGTGGGACTTCCAGGACCTGACCCTGAAGATGAGACCCCCAGTATTTATTCCACGGCCTGAAACAGAGGTATGAATGTGGGGGATGTGGTGGGGGCAGGCTTGGATGTGTGAGTTGCATGACATGATACAATCAGAGCATTGCTGTGAAGGCATCCAGTATGGAAATGGGATCACCCCACTTCTTTTGGAATGGGGGTGATTCAAAGCCTGTGATCTGGAACTGATGCTGGTGACCTTTGCTTCCTGCCTCGGAGGAAGGGGTGTTGCAAGCTGATGTATCCCTTAAGTACACAGAAATCAATTGCCATTGATGGAAGGACATGGCTTTGCCTTCCTTAGTTCTGCTATAGTAAGGACTCCTGCAAAGTTCAGAACCTCTACTGCTATATCCCAGTGGATTAGTGCATACAGGAATCCAAACATTGTCCAGAGGTTGCCAGCAGAACCCTGCAGTAGTAGGAAAACAGTAATGGAATCCAGAGAGCCTGAGTGTCCATGTGCAGGCTGGTAGGGAAGGGCACCTACCATCTGTCTCATGGCTCCATGGTGCCTTCTGGACAAATACAGGAACTGAAAGGTAAGTTCTGAGCTGGGCTGGAATTAAATGTGACTGGCAGTCATAAGAATGCAAAGGACAGCCATACATCATGACCAAGTTAAAACTCCATGTTCCCCAGTGTTCCTACTGCTATGAAGAGCTGAAGACCTACATGGTGACACTTGCCCTGACAGTAGCCTAGCTTTCAGAACATGGGCCATCTTAGCTAGGAAACTTGCTGTTTACTAGTCTGCAGGAGAGTTTAGGATTTGTGAGGTGGGTTTTTTGTTTGGTTTGGTTTGGGTTGGGTTTTTTCCCTTCTGAGAATTTGTTTTTTTTCTGGAGCCTGTGTTAACTTTTGGAGATGAAGTGGTCTTCTTACCTTGTCCATTTATGAGCCCCAGAAACTTAAACCTGTTTCAGTCTAGTAGTAATTTCTTCAATTGTTTGCCTGTTGTAATGTGCAAAAGTTGAACAAAAATCAGAAGATGAAGACAGCCTGTGCTTCTATTGTGCCCTTTGAGGAAGAGGGTGCTACTGAAATCCATGAGAGGGCTCCAGAGCATTCAGTGGGAATCAGCACAGCTACAACATAGACATCCTCTCAAGTCAGCCTGTAGAAGAATATTTAGAACCAGAGTCTTGGTTTGGTGGGGGGCATCAGCAGCACCTCATGGAGAATCTGCTGGGCCCTAAATCATAGTGCTGACACTTGTGTCCAGAGGGGTTGGGAGCTCTCTGCCTGGTCTGGGTTGATCACTCTGTGGTGATTGAGTTTGGAGATGGAGCTCCAAGGAATAGTTTTGTCAGCTGGAGCCAGCGATGGTTGGCTTCGTTATTGTCAACAGTATTTCTGCTCTGGATGATTCAAGAGACTATTTCCAACCTTCAAATCCCAATTAGTTCATGGATGCAATGACAGCATTAAAATGAGGGAGAACTTGTATGTTCTGCAAGCCAAAATATCTGCTGGCGAGCCTTCCTCTGGAGCTGTGCTCTGATTGTCCCCATGCAGTGCCAGGCTCCAAACAAAGGCTTATTGTGTGCAGTGGAAGCTGGGCTGGCCAGTGCTTGAGAATGTTGTTAATGGAGCCCACATGCCTGATTTTGGTAAAAGCATCTCCACTGGCCCAAACTGGGCTGTGTTTGAAACCACTTAATATATCTTCGTGCAAAAATGGAGCGTAAACAGCTTAACCCAAACCCAAACCTTGTCTCTGGCAAAACTTTATTTGTTGTGTCACTTAACTTCCTATGAAGGCGCATTTTTAGCACATTTATTACAGAAGACCAGAAGTTTATGATACTGGTTCAGGAATGGAGCTCTGAGGGCAACAGAAAGTTTGCTTGTGATGTGCTGGGGAGGTTCCTGTGGCGAGAAGGGGGACAGGGGACACGATCCAGCTATTCAGCAGCACCTGGCAGGACATGGCTGTACACAGGTGCTGCTTCCAGGAACCGTGTCCTGTGTGTAACCTGGGCACAAAGTGGTGTCCAGATCCTTTCCTTCTGCTGGAAGGAGAGGTTGGTCATCTCTGACTAGTGTGATGTGTTTCGTTTGGGGTTTGTCTATGTTTTGTTTCATCAATTTTTTTTCAGCCTGCACTGGACTCGGAAACTGCATGGAAATAACCTGCTTTCAGAAATTCTGAAGTTCATTGCATCTGTTGCTTTTCTTTTGTTTAGAATTTGTCTGCAGTGTTCTTAAAACCAGCAGTGCTGAAACTTTTCACCAAATAACTTCTGTAAATAGTCCTTGTTCTTTAGGAAGTAGTTAATTGTTATTCCAGGTTCAAGTTTATCTGTGACTGCACGCACAAGCCACGTGTCTTGTTTTTGGCTGAGAAAATGGGACTCCCTAAACTGACTTGTTATTGCAGAAACACAGGCAGCTTCAAAATTAGCTTCCTAATTTTATGTATGTAGCTTCTGCAGGTGCTCCTGTGTGTTGATTTGAGTCTGAGAAGAAGGGGAGCCATGTTTATGACACACATGTTGTTCTCTGGTTGCAACACAAGGGTTATGATTCCTGCTCCCAGCGCCTTGGTAATGGCATGAAATTAAACACAGCATGACTCAAACCATGAGCATTGTTTCAGGCCTGGGGACAGAGACACACGCAGAGAGAGAAGCTCTCTTGTCTGCTTAATTCTGTCCTGTGTGAAATTTGCCCCCGTGTCTGTTTAGTTCTCTCTGGTAGCCGAGCCCTCTCCTGTTCTCTCCCTCCGGGAATATTTTTTCAGCACACGTGGCTTTGTTCTTCTGTTCCATGGGAATCCGAGTGGGAAGGGGACAGGCAGCCAGAAGTAGGGAACTAGCAGGTCCTGTTTAAGCTCTGGCCTGCTGAGAAGAAACTTTGGGCTGCTGCAAGTGCTGAGTGGGCTTGTGAGGGTCTTTGGAACTGGGCATCCTCCCAGCTTTCCTCCTGTGGCACCAGAGCCAGGCTTGTGCCCTGGGGACCAAAGTTGTGGGGTGTGCACAATGAATGATGTTTGGTAGGTGATGGTTGTTGTAATGTCAAGGCATCGCTGTCTCAATGCTGCTCCCTCACTATTAATGGAGAAGAAAGACCTTTTCTCAAAGCAAGTGTTTTTTTTGAACTTACAACATTTTAGAAGGCCTTGCTTTGGGAGAAATAGGACAGAGAGGAGGAGAATTCAGCCGGCCATGGGTACATCATTCCTTTTTTGTCCAGGTGACTGCAGGCTCTGTGCAGCCTCACCGTGGCTTCCTTAGGGAAGGGTTCAGCGTGGTCCAGGCCGCCTCCGAGGGGATGGTGTGGGGTACGCGGCACGCCCGCCTCGGAACCCCAGAGGGCGCTCCAGGCTCGGGCTCCCCGAGCTCCTGCCGCTTCCATTCCCTACCAGTTATCCCACGATTTCTAGTGGTTCTGAGAAGGCTTTTTTGTTCAGTGGAAACAGAAATGGCCATCTCTTGTGCCTCGCGGCTGTTGATCCGGGCTCCTAGCAGATGGTGGGAGCAAAATGACAAGAGAACGGGTGGGTGTGGAAGGGTCCCTTCCTCTCTTGCCAGTCAGCAGTTAAGGACTGTTCTTAGCCAAAGCTGGATTTGGGGCCATCCTGCTTCGTAATTGCTAATGGATCTGTCCCCCACTGATTTGTTTAATCCTCTTTGGAGTCTGTCTGTGTCGGACCTCCCTGGCGTCACGTGACAGCAAATCTTGTATCATAGGTGGGAAAGGTGTATTCTTTGCTTCCAGTGCTGCATAAAGGAAAACCTTTTGGTTTTACTGTATAATACTTAAATCATTCACTACAGCATTTGTAATTTTTAATTATGTCTCTGTCCTTTTCCCACCTGTGATCTTTCCCACCTGTGATCTTTAAGCTCTTTTGCTTGTTTCCCAAAATAGGTTGTTTCTTTCCCACAATAACATGCTTGAAACCTGAAGTCAGTGCTGTTTACTTGCACCTGCCTGTGGAATGGCATTCATTGTGTGGGGTGATCTGTGAAAGCAAAGAGTCAAAGATTGGCTCTGAGAAACCTTTAATGAAGTTTAACTTCTAGCTAAACATAATCATTAACCTTTCAAGAAGTCTAGCACACAGAGAAGGGAGAATTTTCCCTTCCTGACCTGTATATGCAAATAAACAGATTGCAAGGTGTGCCCTTTCTCTCTCCAGTGTTTTATTTGAAAGCAGTGACACATTTTCTGTTCCAATCAGGGCTGAAAGGAAGCCTTTGATGCAGAAATGTCCTTTCATTTCCCTAATTTCTTTACCACGGCTGGCTATTTCTTGGAAAGGTCTAAAGGACACACTGTCTAGTGAGTACAGATGTTAGTCAAGAGTCAGGAGATTGGCTTTTTTTCATAGTTTTGCCTCTGACCAGTTGTCTCTTCAAGGGAAGGCTGCTTCCCCTTTCTGTGTAATGGGCTTCCCAGTTTGGGAAATGAGAAGGCTAACAGTGCCTTGTCTTGACATTAGCTTAAGGTCCTTTCTTGAAATAGGTGTAGACTTGTATAGGGTATATTAAACATAAATGCAGTAGAGCATTATTAAATAAATCAAAAATTAACTGCTACCTGTCAAACTACAGCTGTAAGCAAAAGTGCTGAAGATGGAGCATTGCTGTTGTGGCCTCACAGATCAGTTTTTGCCCATACAATAGGCAATATTTATCACTGTGTTGGAGGAGAACTGTATCTTCTGCAAGTGGGCTGTGGCACAGAAGCTGGGGAATGGAAATCATGAAAGGAGCCTGTTACTGCTGCAGAGCAATTGGAATTGACCTTTGAGCTAGGCACAAGTGTTTAATAGCATCATATAAAGAGAGACAAATAGAGAAGCCTGTGCCTTGTGGCAGAGGGACTTGTGCTGCCAGAAGGGCTTGGAGAAAGATTTGGGATCTCCAGTATCTTAGGGATATTGGCTGACCAGGAGCACTTTCTGCTGCCCAGTGGGCTGATGGGATCCTTGCATGTGGGACAGGGGAGTGCCCACGTGCACACAGCAGCATTAAATAATGAACATTGCAGTAGTGGAATAGCTGCAGAACTATTATGTCCAGTTATGTTACTGACTGCTTGAGGAAGAAGTGGGAAATTAGATTTGGAGAAAAAACAGTTATGTGAATTAATAGCTTGAAAAAGTCTGCCTTGTTGTTAAAGACTGTCTAGCTCATCAAAAACAAGCTTAGGGGTAAATTACCTGGCACAGACAGCAGAAATTTGAAAACTGAAGTCCCTCTGGTTTCACAGACAAGTGTATAATAAGCACTATAAATGCAGGCCAGAAGAAAAGGTCCACATCTCAACAGAGGGTGTAATTAAATGCTGAAACAGCCTAGCAAGAGTCTGTTGCTGTCCACTTGAAAATCAGGACAGAATGTTTTTCCCGGACAGATTTCTTCTTGTTCAAAAGGAAGTGATGGAAGAAACAGGGTTGTTCCTGGCTGACTGGCCAAGATGAACTGTGGTGGTAGTTTCTGCTGGCTTCCTATGCAAGAAAACAAGACTCTGCTAGTGCACAGAATTAGTTCCAAGTTGGTGATTTTCAGGACAGACTGAAAAATGGAAATTTAAAGCTAAAATTTGTGCTGAAGGCAGGGAAAGCAGCAGCTGTTCTTTTAAGACATCCACAAACCTGTTCTCAAGGTTTACTTATATAGACTTTTCTAATATGTTCTCACAAATCTATCTGTTATTAATGCCTGTATTTTGGGGGGGGGTTTAATCTCCCTGTTGTGATTGAAAGAGATTCCTGTTTCCATGTGTTTTAGCCAAGTCCTGTAGCTCATCAGCTGTGAAAGCAGGATGTAGGACTAGAACTGGAGAAAAGCTATAAAATGGCTGTAACAGATGGGACTCAAGGAGATTCCCACATGAGGGGAAAAAATTCATTTACTCCCCCAAGCATTTTTTGAAACATCCAAGTAACTAGAGCTAGGGATTAGCAAGCTAGACTAGCACATCTGTCCAGATGCTGTCTGGCTGTGGTCAATACCAGCATCTGCAGAGAAAGAAAACACCTTGCTTCTGGAGAGGCGTGCCTGGATCGAGCTCTGTGCTGGGCACCTGAGGAGCGGCCAGCGTACAAGTGACTCGGGCATGGCTAAATTTAGATGTGGCAGCTGTGGTAATGTCTCTTGGGCACGAGCACATATGGGCTGCTGCCTGTTGGGAAAGCCATTTCGGGATGCTGTCACAACCTCTGCTCCAACAGATGAGGCAGCACGTGGCACGTGCCCTGACACATCAGGAGCTGCTGCTGTGTGACCAAAGCCAGACCCCTTCCTCAGTGTTAGGTATGCTTTGGCATGTTCGTGTGTCATTGCTAATGCCTAAAGCCACACTTTCTTTCAGGAGCAGTGGCTCCCCTGGAGTTATTCAGGTGCTTTGAGTCACATACGTTTACAGTGGGAGTTCCATGGGCTTTGTGCATCACTGGGTTGGATCCCCACAGGGGCCATTTGCTTAAGAGCTGGACTCAGTGATCTGTGTGGGTCCCTTCCAGCTCAGAATATTCTGTGATTCTGTGATTTTTCTCTTTCCTACTACAATGCTAGGCAGAAGAGCCCAGGACAAAACCCCTGCTTGCAGTGGGCTGGCTTGGAGGCTTGGTTTTGGAAGCGGGGTATGTGGCAGGGATCTTCTAGGGCCATTGCCATGGAGTTGAGCTGCCAGCTTGGCTTCCTGGTGTTTTGTCATGTGCTGACTGGCAGCCAAGTGGGCAAACAAGAGGGGAGGGGTGATTGGGTTAATATCAGATCAGGCTCTATGGAAAGTCCTAGATTCTGAGAACAGAAGTTTCTGGAAAGCACACAAATAAGTAAAACATTCCCAGGAAGTGTGCGAGAGCAGAGAGGTTACCAGGGTTTTCCTGGGTTTTTGCTTTCCTTTTCCAGTTGACTGACCTGGGAATTTAGAGCCTTCTGCCACCCTGGCTCTTACCCCAGAACCTTGTCTTCACTGCTTTCCTCTGCGGCGTGGAAAAAGGGTGCTTGTAGGGAACACAGTGGGAATTTGTGACTTCCACCCTTGCCTTTCCCATTCCTCACTTCCTCTTGTTTTATTTAGTTTGTCCTTTTCAATGGCAGAAACATATGATGGGGTCATTCCCCTGTGCAGGGCTGTAGCAGAGGATCCCCTGCGCTCTGTCTCTGTGCTCGGCTCTGCAGCCCGCCTTGAGCCCAGGAATCTCTGCTGCCTCCTCCCGGCTGTCTCGGCGCTGGAACCCGGCTGAGCTCTGCTGGTTCTGCCTGGGCTGCAGCTGTGCAGCCTCCGTGGGTTGGGTGCTGGCGGCCCCTGGCCTCGCGCTGCTGTGTGCAGCTGCAGTTCCGAGAAATGCAGTGAACCAGAGCCCTGGCCGCAGGGCAGAGGTGACACCAAGGGCCTGTGAGAACAGAGGGGGTGCTGGGGGGCCTTGAGGAACGCATTTGTGGGTGGAAGGGTGAGGCAGAGGCTCGGGGGAAGCTGGAGGTGTTCACAAAGTATTGCATTTGTTGCACTCAACAGAGAAGATAGGGGGGTGGAACCCAAATAAATGACAGTGTGAACTTAGGGTGAATCTGGCAGTGAAGCAAGACTTCCTGGAATCACAAGGTGAGAACAGCCTGAGTGGCTTGGCTAAGAGATAAAAGCTTTGAGAGCCTCTTGAGTGCTGGAAATTAAGTAGCATGAGAAGCAAATGTTTGTGTCCCCTGTACATGTAAGCACAAGGTGTTCACAGAATGACAGAACAGCTGGGGTTGGAAGGGACCTCTGCAGATCATCCAGTCCAACCCCGCTGCCAAGGCAGGGTCACCTGGGGCAGGTGACACAGGAACGTGTCCAGGTGGGGTTGGAGTATCTCCGAGGGGGCGACTTCATGCCCTCCCTGGGCAGCTGTTCTGCGCTCTGCCACCCTCAATGTAAAGTCTTTCCTCATGCTGAGGTGAAACTTCTTGTGTTTTAGTTTATGGCCATACTATAAGATTTTCAAGGAAAAGCAGGGGCTACTGAGTTCACTGTTCCATGTGACTTCTGTCTCTTCCTCCTGGCTGTTTGAACACCTCTGCTCACCCATCTATGAAATGAAATGTGCAGTCTGCCCGTGCATGCAGGTGTCAACAGCTCCATCGTGGGGGCTGACCAAGCCATGTCCAGGACCTTCCTTCCCACTGCTAGCAAAAGCAGGCAGAGGATTTTACATTCTTTCTGGCTCTGTCTGGTTGCCATTCAGTGCCTTCACTCCTTCCAAAACTGGTTTTTGCCACAGGAAGGAGCTTCTTGCACAGACTAGGGGAGAAAAATTCTTCAAAATATTCCATTTCCCTATTCTGACACAATTATCACACTGATACCCACGTGTGTGTACACCAGGCTGCAGGATAAAAGTAATTCTGCCAGTACCTGTAGCACTGGTTAGCAGAGTTTCTTGTTGTAGGTTGGGTTGTAACTGACAATAATGACTCATACTGTAAGCAATAATTTGAATGTTAATAACTCCACAATTGAGCGTTCATTTTACCCAGTGGTTGGCATGCTGTGGGCAAACATGGAATTGGGTCACAAAGTGTTTTCTTTTATTTGCCAGTGGAATTTTTGTAATTTCATATCTCAGCCTTCAAAGCTGGTGATCAGACTGATGGATAAAATGGCTTTTGGCAATGTTGGCATTATATTGGCAGGTGTTTGTGCTCTGAATCTGTTCAGTCTGAGAAGACATGGGGTATCCTACCCAATAAAGACCCCAGCCTTTGGCCAGTTGCTGTTGTCCCAGTCTCAGTTTCTCTGTGCCGGTCCCAGACACCTCTTCTTAGCTCCACTGGCCTCTTTGTTGCTTTTCCCCAGCTGTGGTTCCAGTGGGATTCTTGTGCAAAGGTTGGGAATGTCTGACTTGCAGGGTGTTTTGTAGTCTTTGTATGAACACTGCAATACTTGGCCAGAAATACTTGGCTTCATCTCCCAAGATGAGATTTGAAAGGGCCTCTGCTGTGTTCTGCAAAGTGCCATAATTAAGCAATTTCCAGGGGTGATATTTTGGAGGTGATGGTGTGATTGGAGAAGCACAGATTTTGGCTGGATCATTTGCTAGAAGGTGAAAAATACTGAGAAGAATCTGATGAATACAGTTTCAAAACAATTTTCAATAATTTAATCATTCCTGAAACCTAGTGGCAATGGGAGTGGGATGATTGGACATACTCTGTGTCATGGTTGCTGAATTTTCCTGATTCTCTGCCAGTTAGAATAAATCTTCTTCTTTGCTTGTCAATCAAGTTGAAAATAATTATTCAACCTTTTATTATAGTGAGATACTAATGTGTGGTAAATGATGCCATTTCTTTAGGTTCTCCCATTATTTTTTATGTATTTTAATTTTGTACTGTTATGGTAAATGTGTATTATGAGAAAACCAGCCTTTGCCTAAGTAAGAATTATAATGAAATAACTAAGACAATGAGGTAAGGCAGTCAGAAAGCAGGATACAAAGCCTAAGTAGTATCAACATCCCATATTACTTATATTTTTTGTGGTAAAACCTCTGAAATCGGTTGTGTTAAATAGGAGCTTTGGCAAGCACACTAAAATGCTTTCACTGTGGAATGCGTAAAGTAGGCATTCCATTGAAACCCAGCAAGCTTGAAATTACTAATGATAAACCTTAAGGAAGTTAATAAATGGTTAGAATAGTTCTAGGGTATGGAAGTTACATCTGGATATTTGTAATCAGTAACTTGTGCTACTCTGGGAACAGATGGTTCTGAGTTACTGTGGAGATTTCCAGGAAATGTTTGTAAGTGTCCAGAAATGGCTGGTATTTGAAGAAGTGATTTAATAGCCAAGCAGAATTTTTTGGGTGCCTTTTCTTCTGTGGTCATGGAATCCTCAGCACCTCACCTGCTTCGCCAAAGCAGCTGTGGTTGCAATCTCTGGCTGCCTGCAGTGCCCGAGTGTTTTCAGACTGATTCATCTGGAGCTCTTGGCTGAATGGCCAAAGCCACTTCTTACAAAAGTGGGTAGATAAGGTGTTTATTTTTCCCTTTTGCTGTGTGAGTCCTGTAATAGTTTCCTCCCGGTTGGGAGCCTGTGAGACTGTTTTCATCCATAATTGTCTAGGAAAGGAATCCCAGAGCAGCAGTGAGGAATCAGTGATTTTGGAGACTGTTAGCAAAACTCCCATATGAGGGCAATGCCAGTAATGACACGGTGACCAGGGCAGGGCATTGTGATGTGGCTCCTCATTCCTGGCTGAGTATATTTAGATCTCAGTCCCCAAACTTGCCTGCTCCAGGGATGGTTCATCGAAGCTCATCTACCTGAACACTTCATTTTTATACCTGTTTGCATCTCCCTTCCCACTTACTGCACATGCAGTGGCCTGTCATGAAGGGTGACCAACAGCTATGAATCTCTTGAGAAATCCTGCAGCTTTGCATGAGGCATCTCTTATGCTGCACCCCAGTTAGGGTGGGAGATCCAAGGAAGGGCTTCTGCCCTTATGTACAAGCCTGCCCAGTTCAGGCTCCTGACAAAAGCCATTGTAAAGTAAAAGAAAAGCTGACCTGCCTGCCAGGACTTGTTCCTTTTAAATATTCCAGTTTATGTCAGTTATTTTTTGTGAATGTTGTTAAACTTTCTGGATTTACAGGAGAGATCCAGGAGCAGCCCTCTCGAGTGGAGCATCCTAGCCACGCTGGGAACACCTAGGGCAGCAAGGCCTTTGTGTACTGTTGTGCACTGAAAGCACAAGGATGGGAGGGAGCTGGGAGCACCTGCTGTGCTGCTGAGGCACTCAAGGTGTTCATAAGATTTCCATCTTAAAGTTTTCTCCAGTGAATAACAAAGGAAGTTCATGTTGCAGTCAGAGGGAGGCACGTGTGTTTTCTCTTACAGCTCATTTTCACAAACCTTAGAAATCTCTGAGACGTCTCCTGCTGTGTTGGATTTTATATAACATGGCAAAGGGATTTAGAAAAGAAAAGAGTGATGGGAGGGAGGAAGCAGCAATGGCAGAGCTGCATACAGATCCAGGAGCATGGATGAAAATCTTTTCCATGTGATTTTATAGCAACAAAATGTAGTAGGAGTCCACAACCTGAAATCCATGCAGGGAGCTGCTCATTTGGATCATTTAGTAACTCATTGCCTTGGCTTCTCATCTGCAGGCTGGATTATTGGTTTAGATGCTGTTAGGAGCTGTGCAGCTGCCTCCTGGTCACCTACCCTACCAAGACTGTGTAGAAATCTTGCATTTTGAAGCTTACAAATTCTGAAAGGCAAAATTTTGGAGTAAATAAAATGGTGTTGCAGAAGATAATGTGCTCCAGCTGTCTGGTTATTGTTTTTCCCCACAGAGCTAGAAGATTTCAGAGGATCTGTGGGAGATTGTATCCTGAGGATTTGGTTACTAATCAAAGCACCCTGTGGGGCAGATGGAGCTGAAGTGACTTCTGGCGTGTCAGTTCCATTGCTACCATCTGTGTTTTTAAAATTAGCAACAAAAATAGATTTCATTGCGAACAGAGTCAAGAAATTTAACCTTCAGTTCTCAGATCACAAAGGTGTGAGTCTAAACAGCTCCCTTAGTAATTTTGTTTGTTTTTTCAGGATCTCGTCTCTTTAGTTGTGGAGGAAGAATTTCAGAAATGTGAGAATTCACCCCTCAGTTTCCCAGTTTCTGTTCCTCATCCTGTGATCCTGGAAATTGGCTGTGGCTCTGGAGCAATTGCTCTGAGTCTGCTCTGCAAACTGCCACAGGTGAGTTCCCTTCAGTGCTCCTGCTGCAATAGATGCCTTTGTTAGAGGATAATCCCACTCTGCTCATCTTCCTTGAGATGTCACAAACTTCTCTGATGGGACTTTGGCAGCTCCGGTCTCTGACAGGCTCTGTAAGTTCATAGTAGGTAGAGGAGGGTATGTGGGGAGTTGCTCCCTTTCCCCATCTGTCTGCAGGAATAGCAGAGACATAATCAGAATGAAAGAAGTGAATGTGCTCATTCTGGAGCTGCTGCAGCTCACTGTTCATCACCTTTCCTTGAAGCACTGGTGGGTGGTGGTTTAAGAAACTAACCTGGGCTGAGGACAGGAGGGACTGAGGCATGGGCACACACTCTATTAGTTGAATTTGTGGGGCAGCCATCTCTAAAAACACCTTGCTGTGAATCAAAAGATCTCATCTTTAGGAAACTGAAGACTAAGTGATACAGGAAAGGGATTACCATAGCAGAGTCAGTACTTGGGATCAATAACACAAGCACATCTCACTGCCACAACTGCCAAACCATGTTTTTGTAGTCTTTTGTTCCCTAGTAACAACCCCCAACTTCTGAACAGAGTGAAAAGAGCAGGAAGGGGGCTGAGATCTGGGAGACCAAATCCCTTCTTGCCCCTGATTCTTGTGGCATATAACATGTTTATGGAGATACTCTTGGTCAAGGAAATGAGAAATTAATCCAAGATCTCATTGCATGTGGTTCAGGGAAAAGTATTCTCCTCTCCTCAGAACTGCAGACCAGCCAGTTCCTTCTTAGGAATGAGGATTGCTGTGGCCAGCCCCTCCTCTTGTAGAAGTGTAAGCCCTGCTGTGTAAAAATTAGAGCTTGATGCCTCTAATGGAAGGGGTGTTCCTCCTCCCAGTGACCTGAGGAGGTTAATACTTGAGCTTCATGACTTCAGAGTATAATTGCTCTGATTTCCTGAGCTAGGAGAAGAGCTTCATGCTCCTTTCCTTGCTTGTTAACTTAAAGAGCTGTGTCAGTCTTATTATGAGTTTCCCTGTAACTCATAATAGTCCTTTCCCAGCCCAAACTGCTGTGCCCAGGGAAATAAGGAGCCTTGACTGATTAGAATTAGTGGTAGCCACACTGACAGCTAAGTGGAGTTCCAATCTGGGTAATCTCCTTAGTGTTTGAGGCAGAATTCAGCACTGAGGTACTGGGAAAACAGCAGCAACTTTTCATTTATGGTCTCTGCTGTGTCCTTCACCTTAAGGGTGAGTTTCATGTGTGTGGGTGCTGGCCTGGGACCATGAAATTAATCCCCTTAGGAGTGATGGCAAATCACACCATCATCTCCAAGCCGTTTCTTCAAGCATGTGTTCTCTGTGTAAATCCTTACCAACATCTGTGCTTAAAAAAACATTGAGAAAGCAAAACCAAGTTAGGCCTTTGCCTGTGGTCTTCACAAAGTCGAATGGAAGGTCAAACAAACCTTTAGCTGTGGAGCCCTGTCTCCTACCATTATGCTGGAGAACTCTCAAATACTTGACGCACAGTCAAGTAAATGCATTCAGTACAGGCAGTGAATGTGGTGTAAGGACTGCAGTGGAGTAACTGGGTAAAAGGTGTGTGCACAGCAGGTGGAAAATGCCAGGATCTCTGTCCAAGCAGTTGTGTTAGTGCTGGGAGGGATTCTGTCTGCACTAGGGAGGATAAATCCAACGACATGACCTTCCTGCAGCCTGTGCCTAGCCCAGACTAGCCAGAGTGTTGAGTCTCACCCTGCCAGGAGCAGTGAGGGCTCAGGCGAGGTGAGTCCCTGTGCCTCTGTTGTCTGTTCTGGTGGGCTGCTGGCTGTGCTGCAGAGTGCCTTCAGTCACCTTAGTGCCTTACACACATCACTCGGGATCCCAGCTATGCCCTACATGCATTCCTCAGGAGCTGTTCCTTCCCACAGCCCAGAGTGAGCAGTCTCTTGATCAGTTTTGATCTTGCATGTTTGGCAGAGCATGTCTGCTCAGGAATCTTGATGTAACTCCTGCTCGGTGGGGTTTGTTGTTTTTTTCTGTTCCAGAGCAGAGTTATAGCCATGGATAAAGAGGAGGCTGCCGTGGATCTGACCAGGGAGAATGCACACAGGTACAAGACCACATATTACTCATTTTTTTGTAAATTGTTGCTTGAGAAAGACCAAGAGTCTTCAATACTTGTACATGTGGTTCATGTTTATCACCACTGGAAACCAGACAATGTTTAGTTGTTGAACTCCTAAAGCTTGTAATAATTCAGAAAAAAAATGCTCATGTTTACCAGAGTGTTTTTCTTTGGCTTGTGAATGTGCTTTGCAAAGACAGCAGCCTAAATAAAGCAGTGGTGCTCACATGGTGTTTGTCAAGGATTTTCGAAGTGTTTCTTGGTAACTACTCTTGTCCCTGTCTGTGAACTCAAGAAGCTGAGGACTGAAATAGGAATGTTTATGTCACTTAGGAGGTTAAGGACAGGTGTATCCTGAGCCTTTCTCTCTCTGGCTCCCTCGATCATTATTGTTGTGCTTGTTTCTGTCCTTGCTCCACTAGAAATGCTTGCACAGTCAAGCAGCGCTTTTCCTCTGATGTGCTGTGTGCTGTCCCTCAGCATCCTCCCTGCAGTCTTGCTTTGCTGGGAATGGTGCTGCTGGAAAGGATCCTGTGCTGTTCAGACACCTGTGCTGTGGCTGGCTGGATGTTCAGAGCTGCTGGCTCAAACACCTTGTGCTGAGAGATGTCTGTTGGGTTGTCCTTATCCTTCCTAGTGGCTCCACTTCCTCAGCTTTTCTGTCAGGTTGTTCTGGCCCGTCAGTACCACAGGGAACTCCAGAGCTGGAATCCCAGTGTGCTTCTGAGTCTGTAGGCTTTGTGAGGTGAGGTCCAGATTGCATCCATGTTCTCAGTAGCTGCTGGGCCCTGGGCATTAATTAGAGCCGTCTCAGAAAGAATTCCTGTTGCTGTTTCTCATGGAGTCCAGTAGCTATGAGTCTCAAGAGATGCTCATTAGCTGGGATTTCTGTCCACAGGCCCACATACCCCTTTTTTCCCAAGCTGCTGCCAGCACTGGCAGGGCTACTTCTGGTACTGGCTGCACTGGGCTGCATCTCTTCACTTCTTGCAACCAGTCCCAGCTTGCGTGTGAGTCTGAAGAGCTGAGTAGGAACAAGCCCTTCCCAACCTGCTCACCTCACTATTACCCTTTGCCTCCTGGCCCAGTGACAGGGAATGGGGAGCAGAGGTCTCCTCCTAATGTGTCAGTGTCAAACCAAATTCTGTTCCAATTTTTCGTAGACATAATAATAGCTGGTGAGGTCTTTGCCTCCTTGATAAACTATAACTCTGGCCTCTGGGGAGAACTGTCTTGCTTATTAACGTTGCTTGTTGGCTCAAGAGTGGATGAGGGAGTATAAATGCCATATCAGAGAACTTCATATGTCTCCATGGATATTTTCATTGCGTCTTTGTGATCTTGTCCCTGGCATGCTGCCCTGTAGCTCTTGGGAGAGAAAGCCAGCAGGTTAAGCTGTGTTACTGCTTGACTGAACCCACCTTGGATCCTGCCTGCTTTTCAGAGCTCCCTTATCCCAGCTGTGTTCTCTAGATGCCTAGATGAGTCTTACTGGATCAATCCCAGTGCCAGATCCATCTGGGCACACTGCACACAGTGCAGGAATCCCTCCCTTTCCTGATGCCTGGCTGTCCTGACAGGGCAGGACCACAGGCCCTCAGCAAAGGGAGTAGAACTTGGGTGTAAGGCCGCTGTGGTGGGAGGAGAGAATATCTGAGAAGATCTTGGCAGTTGTGAATAGATGTGTATCAGATAAAGAGGTGCAATATTTAATGATCTCTTTGTAGAATGTACTGTTCATGAATCCACACAAACACACTTCCTAATCTTTCTTCTTTCTGTTCTTGCATCGGGAATTTTACAGGCTGCAACTCCAAGAAAGGATTCACATCATCCACCAAGATGTTTCACACAGTAACTCTTTTCACTGTTACAATCCCCTTTGTCTTTTTCCCTTTTTGACTTTGATGGGTGGAGGGAGGCATGAGAGACAGCCAAGGGACCCCTCTGGGATGCAGGCTGCAGAAGAGTGTTCATGTTAGAGAAGAAGGTCACTAAGAAGTGAGCCAGTGCAGAGATTTCCAGGACAGATTATCAGCTGAGAGAAGTCCCTGACTACATCAGAAAGTGAATTGTTCCTGGCTTTAGGTGTCCCAAGGTTGTGTCTGAGGTGGGAGTCCAGGTGCCCTTTACTGTTACTGGGGAGAGGCAAATATATAGAGAGTGTAATTCATTCCATGCTGACATGGATGCTTTGGATAAACCTGTACATGCCTGTCTTCCACTGATGTTACAGAGAGCCCAGATATTTAGCTTAGATTAAATGCCCAACCTTATTCACCTGAAATTAGGTTAGTTGAATCAGGAAAGAATGCTTTCCTCCCCCAGAGCCAGCTGAAACCAGTTAAAACTAACATTTGGTGGGGTCTATCCAGTTAGGTCAATAGTGCTGGGCTGTTTGTTTGCAGCTGTGGGTTCATTAGCACACTTTTCTGACACTTGTTTTTGACACTCTGCTACCTCTTAGAGCTGAAAGCCCTGTGCCAGGAGGCTGCCTGCGGGCAGTGCCACACTCACGTGGTTACACGAGGTCAGATTCGGGGCTGGCCTGTGTCAGACAGCAGCAGGAGCATAGGGAGCTGCTCCTGCTCTGCAGAAGAGCAGCCCATTGTTGTTTTGCTGAGGGGCCCTGGCTCTGCAGCTTATTGGAGGCCCTGCTGCAGCTCTGTAAGAGGAGTGATGTTCATCTGGACAGCCAGCCTGAGCTCCCACTTAGGTCTTTTTGGGCTCTCTCAGTTCTGGTTGTTGCTTTAGATCCAGGTGAGCACAGAGCTCAAGGGCATCAAGCTCCTGTGCTCTTTAACACATTCTGCTAAGCAGGCTCTTGATATGAAAAAGCAACAGTTTGCCTGTGCTTTGCTTTGTATCACTCTTGCATTCCTGGGACAGGGAACAGGGCAGGCTGTTGCAGAAAGAAACAGGATAAAATTTTAGTATCACAAAGCAGAGCCAAACACATTGACATGTGCCTGGAGACAGTTTCCTGGGGAAGATGTTGACACTGAGCTTATAGGGAAGATGCTGTGGTTGAGAGCTGGTTGTGATTCTTTTTCCTTTCTAGGTTCTGCCAAACAGCTGCTGCTCTGGGGCCCCATAGATGTCATAGTCAGTAACCCCCCATATGTTTTCCATGAAGACATGGCTTCCTTGGATGCAGAAATCCTCCGGTAATCAGACAGAGAGATTTTCCTCTCCTGTTCCTTGAAGCAAGGTTTTCTGTCTGCTTCCTTATACTACACACAATTGCACACAACACATGCAAATGTAATATACACATGCAGAATGTAGCTGTGTTTATTTGGGATATAATAATCCAGGCCTGCTTTGATACTGCTTACAGGCCTGAAGCAACATGAAAGTGTTTTAAAGATTTATTAAAATGGAAAAAGCACACAATTTGAAATTTGCAAGTTCCCAATCCAAAACTGATTGTCATGCATGTGAGGAGAAAGTCCTGCCCCCACCTCTGTACGAGATGTGCACCGGAGCAGGTTCTGACAGCTGAGCTTTCTGCACCCCAGCTGCCTCTGCTGGGTTAGCCACAGCCTGATCTGGTGGCTGGCTCGGTGGAAATCAAGCAGTGATCTCTTGCTGTACAACCCCTGGCTCCCTGGGCAGCTTAGAGAGAACAGACCTATGTGTTGGAACTGTGAGATCCCAGCTACAGTTGGCTCCTAGTTTTCAGAAATAATTCAGGGGATGTTTTCTGCTTATGCTGAATGTGGGGTTTCTCAGCCCAGTGGTAGCTGCCTTCTCCCTCCCTGTATTTCCCATAAAAGGGGTGAGTGCTGTCACCTGCCCTGGGAGCACTGGAGTTCAGGTGTGTTAGGTGCACTTTTCTCCTTGGGGGCTGTGGGATGATGCATTCTCAAGGGCCACAGGAATTGCTGTCAAATGTCTTTTTCTTCCCACGCTCCAGCTATGAGGACCTTGATGCACTGGATGGGGGAGATGATGGCATGAGAGTCATCAAAACAATTCTGGCTTTGGCTTCTTCTCTTCTGAAGGTTTCTGGGTAAGCACTGCCCTCTTTTGAATTTCATGTCTTTTATCCATCCACTTCTGTAAGTTCTGTACTTCCCTGTATGAAAACAAAACAGAGGGAAAATAGTTGCAAAATTCCCCCCTCATTGCCCCAGTTAATAATAGTAGTTTACAAAATGCCGTGTGTATAATAAAAATTAGCTTGAAATTGGTTAATAAAGGGATATGAGCCCTTTCCTTGGGTGCTGGTGGTGTTTCCTGGTCATGAGTGAAGTGAGCTTTCTAAGGTGAATAACTGATGGAAGGAGAAGCAATATAGAACTCTTTGAGGATGGATGTAGATCTCTGCTTCCCTCCCACCCTTTAATTAGGGGAAACTTGTTTGTTGTGCCAGTAAACAATGCTGAATATCCCAGGAGAAAGAAGATCAGTCAGGGATAGTTTCTTAAATTTCTCCATGATTAATATTCAAGACTGATTGTTTCTATTCTCTGTCATGTGGGACCCATTTTGGAGATCAACATGCCTATACCCAAAAGTCTGAGCCAGGGCATTCACACATCTTGTTGAATATTCCTGACATTTGGCCAGCATAAGAGAGGTTGTTGAAAATCTGCTGTTTTGAGAAGAAGAATGGGCATATTGAGAGGCATACTGCATGCAGAATTCATTCCTCATGCTTTGCATGACCACAAGAGCAGAAGATGCTCCTCAGAACTTCCCAGCAATTGAGACTGGTCCTGAGGGGTTGTTTGTTAAGATTATTTCTTTACTTTCTCTTTTTGCTTGTTTAATAAAGTGGAGCCCCCATTGAGGAGGGGAAGTTTTTTAAGGTCAGAAATGAGATCCACACCCAGCTTGTAGTTAGCCTGGTGAATTTGTAGGGAGTATTCAGTGTGGGATGTTTTAAGAGTTCTCAGGAGACCATTTGATGGGGTTTGGCCTGTGTCCTTTGCCTGCTAAACTTGTCTCTTGCTGTGCTGTCCCAGGCCATAACCAGCTCCATCAGTGCCTGTGAGCTGGGGTGGTTCTGCTTTGTCACGGGAGGGGACATGGGGAGTGAGCCAGTGTCATAAAGCCTGGCAGAGATGGAAATAGCCCTGCAGTGTCCAGGCCTGGTCCTGGTGCTGTAACTGAGGTTATTTGATCAGTTCTGTGTAGGTCTGAATGCTGGTGTTGTTTTCATAGCTGATTTATGGAGACATTTACTGTGGAAGAATGTGTGTACTGACTTGGTGCTTTTCACTGCTTATGCACAGAGGGACTTCAGGCTGCCAGGCCAGTGCTCAGTGTTGCTGCAGCATAAAAACTGCCTTCTGCCCTTAAATCTTTGGGGGTTTCAGAAACACAGAGCTGGTGGTGTCTCTGGGTGGGCTTCAAAAGGGCTCACTACATCTCGATATGAGGCTTTAACTGCTCACACAGAGGAGTACCATGAGAATTCCCCGTAGGATCAACACTTTCTCCCCAGAAGGAGGCAGCTGGGATCTGCATCTTAAATGGACAGCTATTATCTGGTTTAGGATTGTTGGACTGCACTGTATTTACTGACCTTTTCATTTCCTGCACTGGTCAGAGTCATACAGAAAGAAAGATCTTAATTTTTATCAGTTTAGCAACCTAAATGTGCACATCCCCAATTCTACTCCCAAATGTGTCGTTTCAGAAGTGTGTTTCTGGAAGTTGATCCCAAGCATCCAGATATGGTGGAGCACTGGCTACAGGCACACCCAGACTTACTGCTCACCCTCCATGCCATTCACAAGGACTTCCGTGGCAAGTAAGTCTTTTTTTGCCTTCAGATTTTTGCAGGTTTTGTGTCCTTTGTAGAATATGTCCCTGCACCTTTACCTATCAAACAAGCTGGGCCAGAGAAGCTTCACAGCTGAAGCCAGTCTTTGACAAAATAAGGGCTCCTTGGTAGTATTTCAGCCTTCTGCTATGCTGAGACAGCCTGGCAAGTGTTTGAGTCAGAAATTCTGACACGGGTGAGCATTTCTGATGGGGTGACTGTCTCTGGTGGGGTTACTGCCTTGGGAAAATGGCTGCTTTTATACCATGGAGGTAGAGGCACATTGTCCTTAGTGAGACTTAAAGCTCTGGTCTTTCTTTTTCCCACAGGCCTAGGTTTCTGCACATCCAGAAACAAAGCAGCTGACAACTGTGTCAAACATAACTCTCCTTGCAGGATGCTTTTTGCTCTTGAGCCCGGCTGAACAGCTTATTGAAAAGCCCTTCTGCCTTGTGAAAGGAGTCTCCATTCCCCAGGGTGCTGGACTCTCCATGCAGTGACAGACCCCTCATTTCCTGACACAGACCTCATCCAGAGATGCAGAAGTTCAGCTGAGCATGTGGAAGCGTTTCACGTTCCTCAGGGAACTGCATGAAACATTTTAGGCTGCTCTGCTAAAGTGACTCAATCATTTCAGGACCCAAGACAGAAGAGTTCACAGCTCCAGATTAAAAATACAACTTTTCAACGTGCCAGATCACCCATTTGGCCTAGAAAGAATTTAATTTTTTTTTTAAATTGGCCTTGAGATGCATTCATATAGAATGTGACCAGATGGGAAGATGAATCCAAACTCTGGCTTATATTGGCGCAGGGATTTGCAGGTATAACAGGACATAACTGATGCGCACATTTCAAATGCAGTTCTGTTCCAGGATCCTGGTGCTCCAATAGCAAAGCAGCCTTTATTTCCCACTCCTGCTGAGTGATTGTCAGTGAAGGATCAGCGCACATGTTACAGCACCTGAATTTACAGCCCTTGACGCTTGGTGGATGCTGCCAGAAACAGTCAAAGCATTGTAATAAAGAGATAGGGCTTCAGATCAGGGTCCTTAAAAGAATTGCACTGTGATTATTCAGAGATGCTGGCAGGTCTGAATAAACATCTGGCACCCACACATTGCTCTGATAGTAATAGAAATGCCAAGTTCCGTGTGAGACATTTAATTGCAAGACTTTACAGAGAAGGCCAGAGTCACTACTCCGGTTTTGCAGATGGAGAAGTTGAAAAACAGGAGGTGAAATGTACAAAATGTGACAAGCTGAGTCTGGAGTAGGACCCAGGCTCTTGACAGGCGTGGGAATAGCTGAGGTCTGTCTCCTTGGGAAGATGACTCAGGCTAGGGCTGCCTGAAACAGCACTGAGAGAACACTGAGCCCTGAGTGGACAGCCAACATCATATCTGTATAAATAATGGCAGGATTAAATTGAAGCTGCTGCTTGCCGTTGCTGCTGTTTCCCGTGTTGCAAGTTCCCTTCCAGACCATAGCTAGCCAGGGAAGGAAGGAAGGCAAGGCAAGGAGAGGATCTGGTCTGCCAGTCCAGATGGAAGCAGTTGCTGGGCCAGTGGAGGTGAGCACTCAGGAGGGGTGGGAGCGCCCAGACAGGGCCCTGCTGTGTGTGTGTGCCAGGGAGGAGCTGTCAGGCTCTGTCCAGCTGACCTGGGACTGCACAGCCAGAGACACCAGGCAGCACATGCAGCAGCAAACTGAGCCTGTTGGAAGGCTGCAGCAGCTTCAGAGGGCGTTACACGAGCACTGATACATCTGCTCCCTTTCCCCTCTGCCTCTCCCACACTCTCACTCCTCAAATGAGTCTTTCCTTCACCCCCTTAACTCCTGAACACAGGCCCTGCTTTCCCACGGACACCTGAGCTCTCTGATGAACCAGCACTTGGGGTTCCAGCTGGAACTTCTCCCCACTCACAGCTCTGTTCACAGACTTGCCTCTCACCCATTGTACATCTCACACTACATTTATCCATCCCAGTAGTTTACCATGTCCTGTACACTCTTTACTTGAATTTGTGAGTCTTCTCTGGCCTGCAGTACCTGCCCTGGTTAAACACAGTAGAGGAAATCTAGAGAAGGAGAAAACAAAAATAGGTCAGTTTAAAGTGCACTTGAGCCTAGGTTTGGAAATAGTTTCAGTATGGCTGAATATTGGCCTCCTAGAGCCATGAGTACGAAGTACAGTCAAAGGGGTGTTGTTTTGTGTGGTTGTGGATTTTTTTTTTTAATAGTAATTTAGGGATAATTTTAAGTTCAGTTTGTCAGATTGTTTAAAAATTAAATTTAAAGAAAGATTTCTTCTGGATATTAGCAGTGTTTGTGTATGAAACAGAGCATTATACACAGCCTGCTTCTGCAGGAGGCCTTAAAAGCTGGATAGTCCATGGGCTGATGGGAATGTTAAGAACAGCATGCTGAACTCTTCAGGGGGTGGGCTGGTTCCCTGCAGCAGGCTGGAGTTAGGTGGCTGTCTGAATGGCTGGGCTGCAGAAGGCAGTGTGGTTTTTCTTGGAAGCATCAGTCAATCCCTTGTCCGAGCCCTGAGCAGGACAAATCCCCTGCGACACAGACTATTGGTCTAATCCAGTAGGACAAGTGTTATATTCCTATATTTATCCCTAAAACACTCGCATTTCTATGTATTTGCGTTGCATAGTGGTTATATATCTTGGAAAATCACATGGTGCTGCTGACCTTTTCATAAAAGGAAAAATTGCTGTTCCTCCCAGGAGGATGGATGTTCCTGTCGGACTCGCATCCGAGGGAGTGTGCTGGGGTAGTACAGTGTGTTCCTGGGTGCTTTACAGATTGGCCCGGGCTCCTTTTGGTACAGACGTGCTGCAAAGCTCTTTGGGGGTTTTAGGGAGCCTGCCTGGAGCACTGGGGCCTGTCTGTGTTGCCTGAGGGCAGGAGGCTGAGCTGACACCCCCAGAGCCCCGGGCACGTGAGCTCTGCAGGGGCAGAGCTGCTCCCTGGAGCCACAGAAGGCGGAGGCTTCACTCGGCATTCTGCGTAATCCAGTATCCTGACATACACTGAATTTTCCGGGAATTTACTGCGTCTCAGGAACTGTATCAAAATGGTGATTTGATTCCTGAGTTGATGATTTCAGAGGCGAGCTTTGTTTGCTTTCAGGACCCTGAGGAGTGTGGTTGTGTTGGGCTCACATCTGTGTTTTGGGGGTTACTGGGTGTGCGGTACCTGCTGGGGTGACGCGGCCCTTCCCCGAGGAGGAGCCGCTTTGGCAGAGCCCTGCAGATGGAGCTGCGGTCCCAGTTTAGCTGTATCCCCGCTGGAGACACTCCTGCCTCAGCCTCCCGCTTTGGGCAAGGTGCAAGCCCCAGGGAAAGCGAGAACTGGGGCCAGCAGAGGGCTGAAGTGTAGGTGCAGCTGCAAATGGGGCTTTAACCTCAGTTCCTGTGCCAGGAAACAGAACTTCCACATTGGACTCGTGTCAGGAAGGCTGGAAGGGGACTCACAGCCGTGACACAGGACTGGGGTTGTACCTCGTGCTGTGAGTGGGAGGCCCAAACACCCGCTAGGGCTGGAGGTCAGAGATAGATACCATTCTTGTTCTGGTGTAATGTCCATGTGAGCACCCCAAAGTGCAAGCACTGACCGTGCTTTCAGTCTCCACCCGAGATAGGGGGTGAAAGGGACTTCGAAGGGACCTTAGAGAGACAAACACATTTATCCTCACAGTGTTCTCTGCTGAGACTGCTTTCCATGTGAAGAACTGGCAGGCACAGTGACTCCGTTAGGGTGACACAGGACATCTCTGGGGACCCACATGACCGTGTGTGTGTGTGGATTACTGGCCAGCACTCAGCTCCTCAGTGTAGGGCCATAGATCAAAATGGCTTGGAAGAGAACTTGACAGTCATCTAGCCCAATTTCCCCATCCAAGTAAGCATCAACTTGCCTTACATCATTCCTGACAAATGTTTGCCCAGCCTGACCCAAAAGGCTTCCAGTGCTGATAAGGACTTTAGCATGCAATCTGTCCTGGTGCTTTGTGGTTCTATCTGCTGGAAAGTTTTCCTTTGTCATGGCAGCTCTGCTGCAACTAAAACGGAGCACTTTCCCTGTCCTGAGGTGGAGAACAGCTGACCCTCTCCTTAGAGCACCTTCCATGTGGTAGTCTGTTCCCATATTTCCTCACAGTCTTCGTTTCTGAGAGAAAGAACTCCAGCACTTCTTTCTGTAGGCTGCTTGCACATCCTTCCCTCCCTGGTTGTGAAATGTAAGGGGGACCATGTGTGCTTCTGACTTGTTAGAGGTGATACTTGTGCCTCTGGTGAGTGGGATAATAAAGCTGCTAGAGCTCACCCTGTTACAGAGCATTCATTTCCCAAGTGAAGACCAAGCCAAAACTTGCATTAACTTTTTTTTTTTGTTTGGGAAAGTTATCACAAACTGTATTTAAGTTTAATAAACTACAATTTCCACTTCAGGCTGCATCATGAGGAACAAATACCCACTGAAAGAAGGCTTCTTTCTCACCCTCAGGAAGATAATGAGGTACCAAGAGAGACTTAATCCAGTTTCCAGGCTATTTCCTCTTCCACAGATGTTTTGATATGCTTTGAGTTCAGTGTCAGAAGTTTCAGATGTTGTTCTGTGGAGGGTCATGGCACAGTCCTCTGTTTCTTTTCCCTGGCAGCTGCTGGCAAATCTCAGTGTGGTCCATCCAGTCTCTGGTGAACACAGGGGCACTTTTATGAAATTCATGTCACCTGCTGCTTGGTGCCAGGACTCGGCACCCTGCAGCAGCATGATAAACCAGATTGCCTTTGCTACTCTCCCGTGCAAACCCAGAGGATGTGGGAGTGAGCAGAGCACCAGCACTCACTTCTGTGCAGCGAGTGCATCTCTGAGCACGATGAGAGCGTGACACGGCTGCTGCACAGGGCTGGGAACGTGCATCCTGTGCACAGCAGCCACTGCTGCTCTGATGGTGCACGAGCGTCAAATGTGCTGTGCTGCAGACAGGTGCAGAGAAGTGCTGCCACATACTGTGGTCTCTGTGGTTTGTCTCCTTAGTGTGGTTGATGTCAGAACTGTAGCTTTGTTTGAGTGGCAACTTCTAGCTCTAGAGATCTGCTTCATCTTTTCTCTTCACCAGCTCACCTGAATGGTCACCCTTCAGTGTTTTGTGTGCTCATCTCAGCATTTTAGGCAGAGTGGGCATGGATGTGATTTCAGTGGCAGCTGCCCTGTCAGCATTACAGAGGTAACCATGAGCAAGGCTGCCACAGGGTGGAAGGCCTTAGAACCACTGCATGTGAACAAACTGCTGCCTGGGGAGGAAGGGACCTTGGCCCCATTTAGTGTTTGCTCTGGGTTCAGCTTGCTTCAAAGGTGAAAAGTAGTTTCACACTTCATCCTTTGTTTTGTGACAGTTGGGATGTTCTCAGATCATCCTGTCCATGGCAGGGATTCTCAGCTCCTGGGCTGAAATTGGCAGCATGGCAGAGAGTTTGCCATCCAAATATCCAGGCAACAGGTGTGGTGAGAAACTGAGGCACAGCAAAAGAAGAGCCGTGGCAGAGTCACAGCAGGAGCTCACATGCTCTTAATGGCAGTTTTGGCAAACCTAGCTGCAGATGTACTTGTTCCTCCCTTTACTGGTATTTTAAATCGTGTACATCCCAGCTGTTCCTTGGAAGGATGCTTGTGCCTCGAGCGCAGAAAGCGGTGATATTCCTTGATGGAGAGAGTTACCAGAGAAATGTTTGATTCTGAGAGCCGTGGTTTTGGGGTGTGACAGGAGGGTAATTTTCACAGTGTGTTACTGGCACAGCCATTGCTAAACACTGCAGGACCTGGAGGCACACAAATGGCAGATTGTTTGGAGGGAGGAAGAGGTGAAGAAACCATTACATGAAGCTCATCTAGGGAAGACAAGATTCTTGGGAAAGGGTGTGTTAAAATGAAGCTGAGGTTTTAGGAGGGAGGGCCTGAGCTGCCACATTCCTGCTTTGCCACTCAGAAATCCTAAGTGTAGGGCTGACTCTGTAAGGTGCAAGTTGTATATAGGAGGCAAACTGAGCATTTCTGCTCAGTGCCTGCACTTCAGCAGGTGAATGGAGCCTCTTCTCTAGTGTGGATGGATTCCTGGTGGACCACAGATCATGGGCAAGCAAGAGTGGACAGAGCACTCCCAGTGTGTCACAAAGATGCCACTGGCCTGAGTTTCTATAAACACAGTTTCTGTAGAAGTTGGCTGGGTGTGAGTATAGGGGAGGCAGAACTCTGCTTCTACTGGCATGTCCTCAGCAATGGGAGATTTTGATTTCCACTTTATGCCAGATGCTGCTTCTTCCTTTCTTGGTGGTCAGTTTGTCTCCAGTGTTTTGTACATACACAGCAGCCTGCTCACAGTGGGACACGGCCATCAGCTTGGTAGCACAGGGCCTGTGGCCATGGAGTCCTGACCTGGCAGCCTGAGCTGCTGCAGGAGCTGTAGTACCCAGCCGTGCTGGGGGGAGAGTGGCTTCCACCATCAAAATCCTCTCTGTTCTTACTGGAATACTCATGCAAGACTGTCTGGAATGTGAACGCAGTTGCTTGGGTTGCTGAAAAATACTTGAATTATTATAAAATTCCTGGCCTGGCATTTGGCTGATGATTAATTACTTAGGTTTGTGTAGTGCTTTGATGTTCCAGATGTAAACCCAGAGCAAGTTGTTACAACTGTGTTGACCTCAGTGAAGTCATCCCAGTCATTCCAGTTGGCACACCTGGTGCTGTGTGGTATTTGTATTCTGTGAAACCAGCATCCAGTCACTGATTTAAGTCTTTCCAGGGACTGGAGGCTGTTAGGCTGTTAATCTTTTGTCCTCTCTTGTATTGATTGCTGTGCCACTTACCAGCAGTGACCTTCTCACCACACCTTTTGGACTTTGAGCTTGCTGCCTCTCTGGAGTCCTTGTCTGAGCCTTTGCAGTTTGTGGTGTGTTTGTATTGCCACGGTGCTTAGAAACTCCTCACAGGTTGCTCCATTTCTCTCTTAAGTTTTCGCTACTCTACTCCCACGCCAGTATCTTGTTGTGTAACTCTCCCCCAGCCAATATTGTTGGCTTGCATAGATAAATCTCTTGATGCTGGATAATTTGGAGTAGCCTTGTGACAGAAAAATCCCCCTCTAAACGGCATTTGAGTCTTGCATTGTCCTCCAGTGATTTGGCAGCTGGCGGGGTTTGCTGGGTGGAATCCTGGTGCTGGCATGTGCTCTCTCTGCTTGAGAAGAGCAGATTAAGTTCATACTTCACTCAAACAAGGCTTCTTCATTTAATGTGGATGGGCAGCAGGCACTCAGGCTGAAAGTAGATTTTGTACTTTAACTTCCAGGTCAGTGGGTTTTTTGTCTTGTTTGTGTCAGCAGACAGTAACCCTTTGTTCAGCACTACAACTTTTTCCACCTCAGCGATGCCCACACACACACATGTAATGCAGGTCCTGAGTTGTGCAGTAAACTCCAGCAGATATATTGTCTGTTCCAGTTCAGGGCTCGATTGCGTGCCCTATTGACCAGCAATAAAGCCAAGAGTATGGAGGTAGTTACTTACTCATTTATTTTGGCTTTTCCATCTGCTGTTGCCTATGTGGGGAAGAAAAAGGCAGTAAGTACTTTGAGAGGGAAAATTTTGTCTTTAGAGAGGTGGTCTTGGTAACTTGTGAAAGCTGGATAATTTAAGGGCATTAGTCAAGTATTAAATTAAGTATTTAATTTAGTAATTATGTAATTTTGTTGCTAAGTAGGGACAGGGTTAAGGCCAGGGTAGTCATGAGCACAAAAATTAAAAGATGAAGGTGTCCAGATGAATGTCCTGTAGCCTGTTGGAGTCCTGATCACAAAACAACTGCTTGGAATCCCATCTTTGCAGGGGTTGGTGCTTGCTGGCACCTTCCTCGGCAGAGTCTGAAAGGGCAGGAAGGGAGGCCCCATCCCTTTCTGATGCTGTGCCTTTTCCTGAGCCCCTATGGAAGGTGTGGGCACTTGCCAGTAGAGCCGTGAGGATTCCCATATGGATGGGGTTGTACATCCCACACGAGCCCAACACTTCTCCCTGTCCAGGTGTGGCCTGCTGCTCTGTGCAGCTGGTGGGCAGAGGGGTGAAGGGAACCCCTGTTCTCCTCTCCTCATCTGGCAGTGCCCCACTGCTCCAGCAAGGCTCTGCTCAGCCCGGGACCAGCTGTGCCTGCCCTGCTGTAACCTCCCTGCTCGTGCTCTGGATCCCTGCAGAATTCCCTCCATCCAGATCCTCCTGGACTTTGTTCCGAGCAAAAAATCCTGCTCAGGCTTCTTGGAATTAAGGCACATTAGCCTAACTCAGAATTGCTGTTTCCTGGGAAGTTCTGACGCTGTAAAACTTGTTTGGCTTTTTTTTTTCTTTTCCCTGTAATCAGAGTGAAATAATGTTTAAAATTTCCTATGAGGACACTGTGTCCCAGATTTTGAGTTTTAGAAATGTTTTGCTCTGGGATTTCTGAATTTTTGTTTTGAGTTATATCCAATTTAAGTTGTTGCTTATGATTCCGGTTGATTTGCTAAGTAAAGCCTAGTAGCAGGTCACAGTATGTGTATTATATAAAAAACCAGTAGTTAGCTACTTTTTTTAATCAATAAGAACAGCAGCTGCTTAATATGATTGAAACATCTTATTCTCTGGAACAAGAACTGCCTTGTTAGCAATGTAATGAGAATCTGGCACTGCCATTACAGCACCCAGCAATGCCTTAATCTAGAACACTGAGTAATATTTTATCATGGAGTAAAGAGCAATTCATCTTAATGACCTGAAAAGTAATAAAGTATTTCACTGTTTTTATCATGTTAGAACAAGGTAATAATGATGCATGTGGGATAAAGACCTCTTAAGATAAAATTTGGAAGTTCTAGAACAGAGCCTCTGAGCTGCCAGAAGCAAGGCTGTTCCAAGGAGCTTTGGCAGGAACTTTTATCAATGTTCTTTCAAAAAGCAAATTAAAGAAAAGGTCTGTTCTTATAAGAAGTTCTTCCCCAGAAGTTGTTTTGCTGGGTTTTTTCTGCTGTCCTGTCCCAACAAAGGCCTCTTCACTGTGCTCCTGAGCACTGTCAGTAGAGAAGTCTTGGATGTTCTCGCCAGGACTTAAACCCAAGATTCCAGAGTGAAAGTCCTGAAAATCACCTCACTGCACCAGCTGCCCTTCCCTGGCTCTGCACTGCTTGTGGCACATCATGTCAGGTGTGAGGGAATTCAGGTGATCCTCCTTCTCCCGAGGCAGGAATGTGCTGCTCAGCTGCTGTCCCTCCTGCCCCTCGCAGGGAACAGGACAGGCTGCTCTCCCTGTTGGACTTCTTCATGGAGCCCCCTCCACCTGGAGGAAATGCCAAATGTGGTTACCTTGCAGCCTTTGTCACTGCAGACACTGCTGGGAATCTGTGGTTTGGGGAACCAAATTCCAGTGTGGATCCCAGCGCAGCTGAAGGGTGTGTCAGTCTTCAATTAAATTCATGCAGCTATTACATTGTGTAGTTAAAAGAAAATGAACTGATAGTGCAGAAGCAGCTTGTTTGTTATAAACAAACATGGTCAGTTTGTGAGTAGCATGCACAGTGGAGGAGCAGATTGGGACTATGGAAGAATTTATTCCCTAGGCTAAGATCTGGGTCTAGCTACATCCAAACTGATTCTTTAAGCATGTATGAGAATGTCTTTGCTTGTTCCTAACTGGTGTTCTATATGCCATTGTTCCCAGCCTGGGTTTATACTGAAAGTGGATCTTGGAAAGGCGAGGCAAAGGCTGGGACCTGGGAGACAGCACGGCTACGTGCATGATATGAAAAGCTGCAGGGAAAACCCAGTGTAATGCAGGCAGCAGGGAGTTTGCCCATGAGCAGGGAACAGATGTTTCATTAGCAGGGAAGCCTTGTTAGGAGAAGGATGTTCCCACTGTTCATGGCAGCAGGGAGGGTGCAGTGGGTGTATGTGTTTGGCTGCATTTTAGAACTTGCACAGAGTCCAGGTAAGGGCTGTGAACTTCTGAGTAGGACAGGTCTGAGATATGACGGTCTAATGGAGACTCTGTCCTTCTGTCACCACTGTCTGAGCCAGAGAAGCTCCAGATTTGTAAGGAACATATGGTGGAGAAGAGTCAGGGCTCACGTGGCTGTAGGATGGTTTCAGGGGGACAGCCCTGCTGCAAACAGGGAGGTTTAAACAGAGCTGCAGGAGTGTGCCAAGAACTCTGTGTGTGGTTCAGTCTGAAAAATGGGCAGGTGTAGGACGGGACTGGGAGGAGCAATGAGGGACAGAAAGCCTGGCAGATGAGGGAAAACCAAAAGAGACGAATTTGTTTTGCCTACCACACAAAGCCTGGGAGAGAATGGGATGTCTCTCTGTAAACACTTCACTGCCAAGTAAATACTAGAGGGGAAGAAAAGTCCTTTATAATAAAGATCAATGCTGGCACAAGGACAAAGTGGTACAAATTTGCTATTAATAAACTTAGCCTGGAAATTAGATTTTCAACCGCTGGAGTGAGATTCTGGAGCAGTGTCTCAAAGGGAGAAATAGAAACCAAGGGAGCTCTGTAAAGGAGCCTGAGGAGCCTGCAGTAGCAAGTTTTCTCTCTGACACAGTCTCATTTCATTTCATGCATGCAGATGCCTTAGACAGCCTGACCCAGCAGTCCGGGCAGGAGGGTGACTTGCAGGAGCAGGTGAAGCAGCTGTAATTAGGAATCAATAGCCAAGGTACAAATCAGCTGCAGGAGAGGAGAGTTTCAGGATGGCTGAGCTCTGCAGACACCCAGTTTTTGACTGTACCTAGTGGTTGGATTCTGCGAATCCTACATCTGTAGTCTGCAGGGAGAAGGGATTTTCTTTCACTTTTCTTTTTCTGCAGTAATTGAAAAATGGCATTAGAGACTTATTATTCTGTAGAGACAAAAGTTTTCTCCTCAGTTGTCCAAACAATGCCTATTCAGCTATGACAAGAATATCTTTGTTCTAAGCTGTTGTAGGATGTTTGCCTTAGCAACACAGAGGCATTTGGAGAAGCTGCCTACATACAGTCTTCTCTCTTGGCAAATAGAAGAGGGGAATACAACAAATGCTCCTCACTAACAAGTTGAAAGCCTTGAGAAATCATAACTAAGATTAATCTATCTCCTTCTGAGATTTCATCCAAATTCTTTTGTACTTTCTGTCAATTTAACATAGAGAATAGCCTGTATAGGGGATAGTCAACACAAATTTCTGTATTTCTTTCCATGTTTTGTTTTCTTCCTCTGCCACTCCCTTCTTTCCCTTCTTTCCCTCACATCTTAAATGAAACCAAGAAAGGTGCTTGTGTTGTACTGGTTTCATGCCTTTTCTTCGTAACTCTCTTAGTTAATGTAAAAAACTTTTGCCCACTGAGGGGCTATTTTTATTATATTAGTTCCAGCAGACAGCAATAACAGGGGCCTAACTCTCATTTGCCTTCCCTTTTTGTTACTCTTTACTCTGTGAGAGAGGACTGAAAGAATTCTGAAAAATGAGTAGTTGTCAACTTGGAATTTTACCCTGAGTGCACACTCAGATTTGAAACTTTCGGGGTTTGCAGGGTGTTTGAGCTGAGAACAGTGGATCCTCAAGAGCTTGTTTATTTCTGTAAATCATATTGAGAATCCGTCAGCTGTGGACATTCCAGAGTGGCAGCACCCTCGGAATTATGGAAAATGTTTTCCGTGTCTCTTTATGTGGTGTCACTGCCACATGTCTTTGCTGCCTGTAGGACCGAGCCACAGAATCCTGTTTAGCCTGGTTTACACAACCACAGGGCTGCCCTACAGACCTGGGAGCTTCTGAAAGCCAACAGTGGGTGTCAGGCCCCACTCTCAGCTGATGGAGAGGCAGCTGTGCAGCAGCCCAGGCAGACTTGTCCAGGAAGAAAAGGAAGGTGAATGGTGTTTGCTGGTTCGTAGCCATAACTGGGTTGAAAGAAATTTCAGGGTGTTTTTTTTATCAGCTAAGGGGTCCTTTTACCACAGTTCCTGCTTATCCTGTAAGAATGACCTGCTCAGCTCCTCCCTCAAGCTGAGTTTCAGTCTTTCCACTGGTGCCAGGGGTGAGGGTCATCGCAATGAAGTTCTCCTCAAACCTGCCCAGCTCTGGTTGCATAAGCCTCAGTTGGACAGTAGGTAATGCAGGGTGGAGTACATGAATGCCCAAAGGTGTGTTCATAAATCCCACTGAACTCAGAACAGTTTCTTCAGTCAAAACAAACTGAGTGTGGAGTGTGTTGCACAAGATAAATTGAAAAACACGGCTACTGTTGCCCTGTAATCTGAATGCTCCTACTCATGATTGTCAAGATTTTTCCATTAAAGGGATAAAACCCCTGCACTGAACAATGAAAGGCCTTTATCCTAGGAGTTATGTGCCCCATCTGTGTCTCAGTTAGGACATTAGTGTGGCTCTGGTGCAAAGGACACCTCATCTCCTGTCTGTGCTCCCCCCCGCTGTTCCTGTCTCCACACTCACCCTGGCAGCTGGGGTTGTTCTTTGTGCCAGTGCAGTTGGTCACTTGTGCTGAGGTAGTTTCTTCCTGCCGTGAAGGAAAGGTGAAGAACTAAAATGAGCTCTGCCATTATCCATAAGGCATTAGGAGCCTGGTGCTGCTTCTGCAGTGCAGAATTCCAACACCCAATGGGTTGGACCTTGCCACTTTCTCTGAAAGACAAGCCAGCTCTGGGGATTTCCATATGGCAGATGGGGAGTGTGGCAGGAGGGAACTTGGCACAACTCTGTGGCTTGGTTCAGATTCAAGCGATGTGAGCCTGTTCTTGGAATATGTCAGTTGTAACCAGTGCCACGTCGTCGGATTTTGTACCACTTCGATGTAGAAATATCTGAGGGGGAGAATCTTGGTCATTTTGGGTGTGGAGGGTCTCCCATGCTCGGTTCAATCACTGCTTGCAGTCTCAGTGTAGGATTCAGCAGACCAAAAGAAGGAGCAGATGGTATTAGAAGATGGATTAATGAAATGAGGAAGAAGGTAGCAGGCAGTGAGGATTACTCCCATCTTTCCTTTTCCTGGCTAGGCCTGGGCTTCTACAGTCTTTGTAACAGAGAGCTCAGTGCCCAGCTGGGAAATACGGCCCTGCTACCAAGGAGGAGGTAGATTTTAATGTCTGCTTCTCTGTCTAGGATTGTGGATACTGACACTTCCTTTGAACATCTGAGCACAAGAGAGTCCGGGCAGCAGGCAGCAGGGTGCAGAGGTTGGATTTAAATGTAGCTGAACAGTCAGGAAGGATGAGAAGGAAGGGATGTTTGTATGATGCTGCCATCTGTGTTCAAGGCAGTGGTGCCAGACCCTGGAGAGGAAATCCCCTCGAGGAAGTGAACTAACATGATGTAATGCCTTGAAAAGAACTGTGCAAATCAGGAACTACTCCAGCCTCAGTGCTGTGCCTTTTGTTCTGACTCCTCTGTGCTGCTGCTTACCAGGAGCAGTGCTGGGCAGTCCCTGCAGGCATTTGCCTTTCATTTCACTGTGTCAGAGTAAGGGATATCACACAGAGACAGGTCATTGTCTGGTGAAAGTTAAGTTCAGCTGCAAATGTCATGGAACATCACAGTGAGATTTGTGTGAGGTGCTTCTGGCCTGTTACTATGAAGGTGTAGTGCTTCTTGTTTTACCCATTTTCTGAGAGCTTTACACCTTCACAGTTCACTGTGACACCCGGTGAAGTATCTGCAGCACAAGCCCTCAGAGGGACCTGTTACACAGCCTTGATCTGCAACACACCTTCAATTTCAAGGTGTAATTTTCCACCTTCAATCCCGATACTGCTGGGAGGGGTTAATGGTAGGTGACTCGTGCCAGGTGACTCAGGCCCTGCCTGGTGCCTGCCCAGCTCTGATAAAATCTCTGCCAAATGGTTTGGAGGATCTCTTACTCTGATCATACCAGCTTAAGTGGGTGTTGTCTCCACACCCCTGGCTCTGCTGTCAGGCATCTCACTTGAAGCTGACAGCTCACCTCAAGCTCCCAGGCTTTTCAGTGACTTTACCAGAGTGAGAGAGATCCAAGAGCTGTATTTATGATGTGACACACAGTGTCACAGGTTGTGAAGCATCAAAGAGTTTGGTGGTTTTTTTCATTCTCTTTTAAGTGACAACAGAAACAATGACCAGAGTATTTGGGGGTTGGTTTATTTATTATTGGGTTCTGCCAGTGCTCTGCACTGAGCTTGGTCTGTGTTGGGGATGGTTGACCTCTGTGAAGTATTTAATGATTGATGTGGTAAGGGGGGGGACACCTGTGGCCGGTAGCCTTTTCCTGGCTGGTGAGGGCTGTTAAGTGCTTGCCCGTGGTGACGGTGTTACTCAGGAGTAAGACCTGGGTGTAAATCAGGAGTTTGTCTCCTGCAGGGGGTGTGTGGAGCAGCTTGGGCACAGGTATGGTTTGCAGAAGTGGTCTTCATATTTCTGGCAGAGTAAAAGTGTCTCAAAGCAGGTATTGATTAATTTCTCATCTGTTTGACCTTTTCTCCTTGACAGAGTGGTAGAGGGACACTGTGGCAGGATCTGTGCTGCTCAGCACAGAGTGGAGATGAGGCTGCAGCAGTTTGCAGCAAAGTGGTGCTGTAGTGACTTCGTGTTGATTCATTCCAAGTATTTATTCCTCAATAGCACTGTTTGTTCCTGTGTGAGCAGGGAAAGAAGTGGAGAATTGTGCTTAATATTAATTTTCAGTGTTGCAGTTAATTGTAGAGTTCTCTGAAAAATGAATATATTCTCTTTCCTAGTGTTCCGTCCCCCATTAACGTAAGCATAGGTGAAAACTTTGACTTCCCAAGATAACTAATCAGTGCAGGGTCATTACTGTTTTGTCTCTCAGTTCCATGTGTATTGAAAGGAAACAAATCCAACCTTACCTGTGTGTCTGAAACATGAGAGTTGGTCAAAAGAGAACAAGAAAGTGGGACAGAAGCTCCTTGGTTTCCTCAAGAGGTTTCCCATTAGGCCACGCATTCTCAGTCCTCCTCCTCCAAGTTCCCTCTGCAGGGAAGGGAGCCTAACAGAGCACTGAATTTCAGTGCCTTTCTCCCAGATGGAGGGTCAGGGTGCTGATCTGGAAAAACTTACCCACAAAGACACCTTTTTACTCTGGGCATCAGCACAGAATTCCCTGATCAGTGTCAACAGTGAGTCATTCCCGGAGACCTGTGTGACCTACAGCAGCAGGCATGGCCAGTGAGGGGAAGGGAAGGTGCCTTGTGGGTTTGTGGTGAAAGTGGCCCTTCAGCCCTTACAGAGTGATAGCACTGTGAGTAAGGACATAGCACGGGTGAGGTGTCAGACAGCTCAGCTGACCTCAGTGGTGGCTGCTTGCTCAAGCCAGGCTGCCACCAGAGCCTCAGAGATGAGGGTGAGGCTGCTTTTGGAGGCTTTGGGACAGATTTTTCTCAGATAAGAGGGCCTAAGTGAGACCCAGAGGACAGAAGCCTGCCTGGTACCACAGCCCTGAGTACCGCTGTTCTTGTTCATTTGTAGCTGGAAGAATGTTTAGATATCTTCATAGACATGAGTATTGCCAGTTACCCAGCTCTGGTCTCTCCTCTGCAGGGCATTGATTGTGGGACCCTACACTGCAATCACTGAAAGTGAAGCCAGCTCTGAGTAAGAGCTGCTTGTTAAGCCCTGCGTCATGGAGGGAACATGTGGCAGCAGTTTCTCAGAACTCCTCCTGGCCTAAGTGGTATCCAAGAGGAATTCTGCCTGTGGTTGTAACTGTGCCAGGGGTTCCTAGATTTGTGCTGCTCTAGTGCACAGGCAGCAGGAACAGTCGCTGCAGCTATTGGTGACAGCTGTCATCAGTCCTGGAGTCAAGGGCAGAGCTGCAAAGGGGCTGTTTCATACCTCGAGGAAGCTCTGCCTTTAGTGTCATTTGCTTCCTCCCACTGTGTGCTTTTCTAATCCTTGCTGGGCCTAACAGCAGCCTGCTGCAGGTGTCTTGTGCAGTTGGGACTGGCCACCCCAAGGAGGTTTGTCTTTGTCTTTGCCCAGGATGGTTCAGTGAAGGTGCCATGAGGGCACAGTTTGACCAAACACTTCGTCAGATGCTGAGAGGAATAATTTCTTGTTGGGGGGCATGAGGATACCCATGGTCCTAGGAGTTAAAAGCTTATCAGGAAATGCTGTTTTTCATGTGATCCTTTTCCATTCTTATTTTCTCCTCTTGCCTCCACCTACAAGGGTTCTGTGCCGAAAGAGACCCAAGAAGATATTTCTACTCCTTTCACTGATGATCTCTTCCCTTGCCTTTCCTTTTGTCCTTGCTGGAGTCCTCCTGAGGCAGTGGGGTCTCAATCCCCAGCTGCCAGCCTGCATCAGGGTCAGCACTGTGCACAATTCAGGCTCTTACTTCATCCCTCTCTGCAATTTTCCAGCCATAATATTTTAATTCCTTTCCTTCACACCCATTTTGGGAGCACACTTTTAAAGTCTAATTCTAAGCCCAGCACCAGTGAGAGCAGTGGGAGGATGCTGTGCATGCCAAGGAGAGCAGAAACCTCCTCACCTGGTGCTGGGGGTGAAGGTACGTGTCAGTCCCTGGTGCCACATTGACTCAGGGACAACTGGAGTCCAGGAATGTGCATCCTGAGAAGATAAATGTGTGTGGTTGGTTACGCAAATCAGCAGGTGCAGCTTCTCGGAGTGGAAGGATTGATGTGCTGTGTGGACTTCCAAGAAATCAGTAAATGGTGTTTTAACAGACCCAGCACATCTGGGAGCAAAGGATTTGAGAGCTGGACTGGAAGCTGATAGTGGAAGCTGATAGTGGCTGCATGACTGTGACCTTGTTAAAGGTAAACCTAAATAAAAAGACTCTCCCAGATAATACCATACCATGTAACTTAAACCAAGTTTAAAGACTCCTTGAGTTAAACTTGACAAGTGTTTTATAAGAAAACAATATTAGAATTAGGTATTCTTTAAAAACAGTGCAAAAAAATGTGATTTGCCTTCAGGGAAGAGTTATCTTCACAAAAGCTGATCATTGTTCAGTGGTGAAGACAGCATTAGGAACAAAAAAGTGAAAGCAATGTGGAAGGGGAGGGTGAGCTGGGCACAGCTAATATAAATTAGAAATGAAGTGCAGAAAACTAGAAATGAAAAGGAAAATGTAAAATTATCCTTGGCTGCTATCTTCAAGGGCACTAAAGAATTTAAACATTCTGCTTGAAACAGAAAAGGAATTGTGTAAGGTCTCTTTGAAATGGAAATGCTGCAATTCTTAATGATGATGAAAATAAGTAGAAGCATTTAGTAAGTATTTCTGATCCTGTTTGGATGACAGCAGAATAATACCCTAGACTCACAGGAGGACAATGAATTAATTTCTCAATTATTAGGCACCAGGAAAGAAAAAGTATTATGAAATACTAACTAGTAATAAGCATTTTAGAGATAACCTGCAGGCAAGGGCCCTAGCAGAGGTGTTGAGAGGACAGGCAGTGTGCATGTGGCAGTTCTTAATACTGGGGAAATCCAGGATGCTGAGGTTTTAATGTGCCAAAAGGAAAACTGGATTAGTCAAGCAAAACAATCATGTGGGGAGTTTAGAGTGAAGGGCTCCCCCTCTCTCTCCCTCTTTGTCTGTGAGCTTAGGGAGAAGCCCTGAGGGAGATGATCCCTTTGTGTAGTTGCTGGATTTAAGGCCTCTCACGACTCTTACAGGACAGAATGACAAGTCAGCTTCTTTAGGAACGGGTTGTTTGGAGGCATAGAATCAAGTAAATAAATTTTAAAAAGGTTCTGGATCAAAAAAAGCCCCAAAGTACTGCTGACTTGAGAGAGAAGTGGCCTGGCTGAGGTTCCAGGCCACCATTCCCCAAAGCAATATGGATTTTGGATTCATTGTTAGTGGGGGTGGTCCCATGCTGCTTATTCTTGGATATTCTGTCCAGAAGTGAGTTAAGTTCCTGCTTACATAGAAACTCTTTTCCTGGGGAAATGTTCTGAATGATGGTGCAGCTGCTGAAAACAGTAATTCCTCCTCTAATGGGCGAGGAAGGGGGCACGGAGTCTGTACAGCTGGGAGCCTCTCTCTGAAGAAAATGTCTGCTTGCAGGTGAGCTTTTGGGATTGCCATGAGCCTGTCCGGCTGCAGGGCTTGGATGCCTGTGAACTGAGGGAGTTTTCCCACCTTTGCACCTGCTCCAGAACAGGATCTCCAAGCTTAACTCCAGGAAGGTTGTTCTGTGTGCTGGCTGTGTCTCCACTGGGGCACTACCAGGGGCTTACCTGCTGTGGGCTCGAGGCCTGGATGAGATCTGGCAGCCCAGACTGCTCCTGCATAACAAACTGGAGCATTAAAGGGTGGGATGCTGCCCAAGGAAGCTTCAAAGATACAACGCAGACATGCCTGGGTGCTACTTCCAAGCCAAGGCCTTTGAGCTCCTCACTGCAAAAGGGTGGAGCGGGAGAGGGGAACCTCATCAAAGGAACAGCCTTTGCCTGCTTGTCTCCCTTGCCAAGAAGGCAAGGCTAAGGGTGAAACATTACACTATTCACATGCTCATTCTGCTTTGAACTGCATGATAAAAAATATTTATTATATTTTTATTATATATGTATATACACACAGTCCCCCACCTCCCCATCAGCTTTGTCTTGCAGCTTCTCCTACGCCTCTGCTTGGATGAGTTCACCACAGAGGCAGAGGCAGTAATTCCACTTTATGTCCTTAATGCTGCCTTGCTAGGAAAGTAATTTGGTTTTTCTTAAAATGCTGGAGTGCTTTTCCTTGAACTGTTATTTAATGTGTATTTTTCAGGTGTACTGACATCTCCAGTGAGTGTTTCATAATTTAAGGGTAAATTATTTCTTCTCAGTTTTCTAGGAAATGCCAGTACCTGTGGATATCAGATAGAGAGGCCTTTGTGTGTTCAGTTAGCTCTGATAGGGGCATTCAGTTTCTGTACTCTTGCACTTTGCACCTGATATTATTCATCTCCATTCATTACAAATGAGCTTCTCAGCCTAATCTTTTGTTCCTATTATCAGGCTGGTATCTGTAATGCTGATGTAAAAGCAATATTAATTATTGGATGAATGGCAGGAACTAGAAATTGAATTACAAATGGAATTATTAATATTTATGGAAGCTTAATTATGCTGTAATGTTTTGTAGACCTGCATTGGAAAAAATCTGCACCACACAAGGAATATTTCCCCTGGTGCAGCCTTATATAATCAATTGTCGGTATCTGGAGCTTTCAGTGGGTGGTTTTTAGATACAGCTTTAGAGCCCAGTGCTGCTTTTCCTGTGCAGGGTGAGGGAGTGGAGTGATCTTGGGGCCCTGCTTGTCCTTATCTTCTGGGGGTGGGAGTGCAGTAAATGAAACCAGTTCAGGGAAACCCTTAATCTTTCTACATTATCTGTCTGATCTAGTAGAGATCCCATGTTATGCAGGAAAAAATTTCCAGGAATCAGTAGCTTCTACATCTGGGAAGTAACTTCAGTCCTAAAACTTCTCTGGCAAAAGCTGCTTGGAGGATCTTTCCAGGGGCATACTGTGAGCATGACAGGCTGTTCCATCTGTTTGCAGAACAGTTGCAGGCTGTGAGCAGAAGAGATGGGGGGGTACAACTGACCTCTTCAAGGGTATTGCCAAAGCTGGAAAATACAGCTCAGAAATACATTTTAAAATACTTCCTTAGGTATTATCTCTGCATCAGTCTTTGCGTGTCCTGACTGGCAGTGGGAGGCTTGGGGTGCTGCTATTGCAGGAATCCATAAAAACAAAGCTCCAGATGTCAGCCACAAGCTTTGCAGCTTCTGAAGCATTTCAGCACTTCTTAAATGTCTGACTTTATGTTTCTGCTTACAGAATATCTTCTTTGCCTTATTCTTTTAGCAGTTGTTTGGTTAGAATGTGAAACGGATATTTTTCCTAATTATCACATGAAAACTGGTAACAGAAAATACTTATTTTTAAGTGTAATTCTCCTATTTAGCACCCTCCCCACTAAAAAAAATATACTGTTAAGAAGAAAAGGCCAAAAAATGAAGTCTTCTAGTTTATCTTCTAAGACCTGTTATTAGTGAATCTGAACGAGTGCCGTGCTGCAGGCTCCTGCCTTTTTTCCTGCTGCAGTGTGATTGCTGCCTGCTTTATGCGTTTTGAAGTTTGCATGCTAGGTTTGTCTTTGAGTCACTTTTCTCTTTACTTGTTGCTGTTCTCAAACTGGCAGGACTGACAGGTTATCATTGCCGTAGAGGTACCTGTATTGCAGAGGTACCTTGGAGCTGTTGTTTCCTTCATCCATTACAGATGGGGGCTCCAAGGACATTCTTACCGCTCAGTGACTCGCAGACGATGATTTGTATCTGCTCACTAATTCCCTGTACGTGGGCTGCGCGTTCTCAAGTGGTTCATGCAGTGTGACCCTGGGCTGGGTCACTGTAAAGCCACATTTAATTTAAACAAGGGTACATTCAGCTGGCCAGAGTGTGTGTTTGGAGTTTAAACTCATGGTGGTTTCCTCCTGCCTCCATGGGGCTGATTACCACACATTCCTTTCTTTTAATTTCAGCCCTCTGCAGTTCTAGGAAAAGGTCCTTGATTAAGTACTGAGAAACCAGTCTATTTGTGGGTCTAATTTTATTGCTTCAATTACATTACTGTATGCTAAATATAGGAAGGCACCAAGCAAATCCCAGATCCAGGGCAGAACAGGGTGTTCAAGAGCACTGTTCAAGTTTAAATGGCATGGTTTGGGCCTCTGTTTAATTCTAGCTAATGAACCGATTTCTCTCAGAGCATAAATGAGCACATCTACATTGATTTATAGGCAAGGAGCTGGGTCATCAGTTTGGCACAGCTAAAAATGAGCCCAGTGCCCAATTCTCTGCTTCCTGCCCCTAATTGAAGGGAGCAGAGAGAAATGGTGTGTCATGCTGTGGAGTTCAGAAGTCCTGGAGAGACAGCAGGGTGCTTCAATCTCTAAGCTGGTGCTTGAGAACCTGAAAATCAAGAGATGGGAAGTGTTCAACAGCCTCTAAACTGGTCTTGTGATTTGGCTGCTCACTCTACATTGTTTTCTATGCTATTCCCTGGGTGGGTTTTTACATCCCTAAAATCCATGTAAGATAGCAACGAAGCCTCCTTGTCTCCCAGACCTTGGCGTGGCCGGGACCTCCAGCATCCCATGTAAGCAGGCAGGCTGGAACTTTCCTTCTGTCCAGCAGCTGAAACACCCAAAACCAGAGCATGGAGCACTTGCAGTAGGTGAGAGACTGATTGCAGTGGAGACAGAGCCTTATCTGTGAGCTCCTGTATCTCGGGGAGCAGCTCCTGGGGCAGCCCGTGGTGGCAGCGGGCCAGGGATGGGCAGCGCCGCTCGGAGCCGCTGCCGGGCACCCTCACTGCCCCCCCTGGGGGGCTGCCTCAGGGAACCGGGCTGCTGGGTGCCCAGCTGAGGCCCGCAGACAGGCACACGGGTGTCACACCTCCCAGCACAGCTGCCTCAGGATTTCTTATATTTTCCGCCAAGGCCAGGCTTGAGTTTTATAAAAGCTGTGTGAATTCTCGCCCAGCTGCGCCACTGACTGCAAACTTTGCAGCAGGAGTTCTCCCTCTGTTCATAGCTCTGTGCTGCTGCCTTGTATTTCTAATGCAGCTTGTGGGGGAACCCTGAAACAAACTCATTCTGCTTCCTGTTTTCCTTTTTTCTGTGCCTCAAGGCTTTTCTCCCATTCCTCACAGCTGGTGACTGCTCCATTTCCCTGAGTCTCATTCAGAGTGCTGTACCTACAAGACGGGTCCTTGTCACCTCTAAAAGATGTTTGTTTCCACAGAAGAATAGCAATGAGGTTACTGTCTGCTCCCTTCACAGTCAGCCAGGCTGGGAGAAGTCCAAATACCCAATCATCCCTTGGAATTCATAATGCTTGAAGATAAAGCAGCCAAAAATAGTTTCTATGAGCTAGATGACTCTGTAACTTTCTGTGTTTATCTAACAGGAAAATGTTAAGAAGTGCAGTAGGCCGTGCACTAAACTGAGCAAGATCATGGGGCATGTGGGAGCTCATGGAGATGAGCTTATTTGCTCTTTGTGCGATTAACTTAACCTCTGTCTGCTTGAGAATTGCCTTCTTGCATGGCTCTTATGTTTGTTTGATGATAAAAGGAAAACCAACCCAGCTGTACTGTGAGGCATTAAGAGATGCTGAAAAGAATCTTTTGGGGAGAGGACGGGGGAGAGAGGAGAGTTTGCACAGCTCTGCCAGAGCCTTATTTTTTCCTGCTTTCCAAGAACAGGCTGTGTTCCATCCCCTGCCGCCCCCTCAGCTGGTGCTGGGAAGAGCAGCTGAGTTTAGCTCACTGTTCCTGGAAGTCACTGAGACAGCGAGCATCGAGAAACCAGCATTTTCTGCAGCACTCTCTGCTTCACTGGAAAAGATGAGCTGATCTTGATCCTGCTTGTTCACTAGCCAGGATTAACCCTCACTGCACCTAGACAGGCTACAAAATGTGCCCTTTCAGAAAGGGGCTGTGTGTCTGGAAGCCACTCAGAAATGCAATGTCACATCGTCAGCACATGCATCCCTGATGTAACTCAGGCTGTCCAGGTTTATGCTGGGACCCCTTTTATTGGTTTTTTTGCCCATTAGAGTTGAAGCAGAGCAACTGTTCAGCCAGGCTGTGCCAGTGGCCGTGTCCTCCTCTGTGCTCAGTGAGGGAAGTGCCTTTTGCAGAGCAGAGAACTCAGCCACAGACTTCCCCAGAACTGCCCTAGTTAAGAAAAACCTTGAGGGGGCAATTCCTGCTTCGTGCTGTGCACTGGTGCACAGAATGTTTGATTATGTGCTTTTAGAGCCATATAACAACCGTGCCATTGGGTAAATTCCAGTCTGTAAAATGAAATTACTTGTATGAGGGTTACAGATAGGGAGGAGGAGTTTATAGTTAATGATCCTGTAATTTGGGTCTGGTTTCTTGCTGCATAATGGGTTCTCCAGTGCCTCAGTTTCCCTGTAGTGTAGGATATACTGATACTGGGGTTCAGCTGGGCATCTGGAGTGTTTATTAATGCCTGTGGGGTCCCCAGGCAGAGAGATCTCCAGAAACACTTTTTGTTACCAGACCACTGGAAATGCACTGGTTCATTTGCTTCTTTACTTAGACTGAGTCAAAGCTTGTTATTCCCCAGCTGTGAATGTCACAGCCATAGCCCCAGTGCCAAATTTAGCTGAGTCTGATGAGATCAGGAAACAGCTTAAAGTGACCAGAACAGGCAGATGTAGGCATGTCTAGTGTTATTTCCATGGATGCAATTAATCGAAGTAGTCCAAAGGTTTTTCTCTTTCAGTGTTTTTTGCTTTCTTTATTCAAGGGATAAAGAAAATATTTTTCTTTCCCTCTGTGCTTAAAATTGGCTTAGACATCTTAACTGACACAGTCATCATTGACACTTGGCTTTCTCTGATGAGAGCTGGTCCCTGATTTCAGCTCATCTTCGCAGTAACGTGGGAAAGAAAACAAACTCACCACGAGTGCCAGCATGGGCATCTGTCACAGGGCACACAAAGGAGAGAGGCTGTTGGGGTAACCTGGGGTGTCAAAACCACCCTTTGTGGTAGCTGCCACTGGTAGCTGCCTGTAATGAGACAACATCTTGAGATGATTTTTGTGCCTGTGCAGACTTCATGGAAGTGACTGATTTTTTTTTAATTATTATTTTTTTTCCTTTTTTTTCTGTTGTGGAGGGTGAAGGGCTGAAGCACTGTATCCTACAGGACTCTGCTCTGCCCCATCCTGTCCCCTAAAGGGATTTTACTGCTGTTCAGTTGAGTTTCAGACTTCAGAGTCTGCATCCCATAGGTGAGGCAGGGAAGAGGCTGTGGGGTGTGATCCCGTGCGAGGGTCTGGCCTCTGGGGAAGGAGCTGAGTGACCAAGCCTCTCTGCAGCCTGCTCCCCATCACTGCTGTGGTTTGGGCAGCTGCCTGGATCAGCAGGGCTGGGGAGGGCTTTCTCCTGGAGCCTGTATTCCTGGGAAGGAGGGGCACAGTGCTGGAGCTGTGGGTGCGCAGAGGGGCTGGAGGGGCTGTCGCTGGCAGCTCCCTGAGTGCAGTGCTCAGCCCTTCTGTTGCGTGTGGTCTTATTTTGGTTTGTGCTCATTCTTGTTGCAGCGTGGGAAGTTGCCAGAGCAGCGATGCCCGTGCTGCTGATCAGCCTGTGAGAGTTTCTTTGTTTGACTGCCTCAGTTCTTGGAATTGATCGAGGCCAGGCAGCATCTTGAAAAACACTAACTAGAAAAATACCTTCCACCTGATATTTTCCTTTTAGCACAGATTCAAAGGGAAAAACAGAGCTGCTGCAAAAGACTGCAGGCATCCTGTGTGGTGAGGAGGTGTCAGCAACTGAGTCAGGCTCACAAAATATCATTTAAACAGAAATCTGTGTGTATCTGCTTGTCTGGACACAGCTCCATCCCTCACCAGGTGGGTGAGTGCTTGCAGGGTGCAGAATTAGTAACACACTCTTAGCAGGCATGATACTGACGGGTTTGGTCCTTGCACTGTGGCCTTGCAGATACCACCCACAAGAATAAAATACAATCCTCCTATTTCTGAGTAACAGGCTGATCACAGTGAAATAAGGAATGAACCCATGATAACACTCACAAATTTCCAACAAATTTGTTTTCCAGCAGCCTTGAATTTTCATGGGTGAAGAATGAGAATTTTCTTTGATTTAACTTTTATGATAAAAATGTTCCTCTTTTGTTACCAGAAGTTGCAGGGTCAGTTGCTCCCCTGCATACAGGTCCTTTCCACAGTTCTCCCCAGGCTTGCTAGCCCTGGGATGTTTGGTCATATAAGCTGTGACAATTGTCCTAGAAATATGAGGCTTGAAACCTAAAGTGCTCATTATCATTTCCGTTACAGACCCATTCAACAGTTTGCAGTCTGGGATGCATCTAATGTTACAGGAAGCTTGCATTTGATACCAGTGAGGCAAATAAAGGGGGAAAAGGGGCCTGGAAGCCCAGGATGCACAAGTGGTTTGTCTCAGGATGGCTGGCAGGTATGGGCAGAAAGGGAAATAGGCTTTAGGTCTTCTGAGTCTCAGCCAGCAGCTTTGCTGCCCCTCACTTGGGGGTAACAGTCTCTGAAAGGGATGGTTTGATCACTGTTGGCCCCTGCTTCCTTCTCTCTTCATTCATATTCAGTCGGTTGTTTGCCAAATGATTTTGTAGGGTGTCCAGAAAGCAGAGGGTTGGAGTTTGAGAGCTCAGCTGACATCAGGCTCCCAAAGGTGCCTGGGAGCTTTACTTGTACAGCAGAAATTTCCAGAAGCCTTCTGGTGTCCTAGACCCTTTGCACCAGGTGCTGAACTGGCACAGCTTGGGAGTGCTGGCACTGCTCATCCCAGGAGGAGAGAGAGACAGTCCTGTATGGCTGCAAAAGGGCGATGCTTTGTATCGTGTTCCATCCCCCGGCTTTAGGCCTTCAGTTGTTTTTCAGGAATGGCACTTAGAGGTGAGCAGAGACCCAGAAATGTGAACTCTGGCTCTGGTGTGTGCTGAGAACTCAGAAGGGATGGAGGCCTCCTTCCCTCAGTGTAAGGTTTCTTTGCTCTCTCCATCCCAGGGCCATTTTGTTATCGCTGCACTTTCCTCATCACTCCTAAGTGACTCTCCCTGCGATCTTATCTCCATCCTCCCTGCCCTCCTCTCTTTGCTTGGCCTGCACTTTTGGTCTCTCCATTATCTCGTGCTCCTGACTGTCCCCTCCCCAGTCCTGAGGAGCACAGACTGCCTCCTCCCCTCCTGTGTCCACCACATTCGTCCTCTTCTTTCTTAAATTCTCTCTTTCTCATCCTTCCCTCCACTTTATAGCTGCTTCCTCTGTGGCTGTCAAGCACTCGTCCCTACACCGTGTGTTGGAGAAGAACAGACCAAACAAGGTTTGCCAGGTCTTTGCTGTGCTCTTGATAAATTCGGTGTTTCTGTTGCTCCTGGTTCTTGTGAGAGCGCAGGCAGGGAGCCCAGCACGCCCTCCCACGCGATGAGCTCACAGGGAGCTGCCACACTTTATTCTGAGAAATCAGCTAATGTACAGTACTCGGCAGAAGAACCCCTCCCCTGGGAGGATCAGCAGAATTAGGATGTGCAGCAAGTTATCTTGGGGATTACACAATCTTATCACCTCCTCCAGGGCACCAGGGAGAGGCGAGCTCTGCTCCGAGCGCTCTGAGTCACACTTCCCCTGAAACATGGTACAGGTTTCCTGACTCACTTCCTCCCAGGACTTTTGTTTCCTTAGGTATTTTCACCAAGATCACAAGCCAAAAAAGAAAAGTGGCAGAGAAAGGGAAGTCAAGGCAGCCATGGCCTCTGAGCCCTGGGAGTGCCTGCCTCGTGCTCCTTGTCTGCTCTGGGTTGGGGTGGGAAGGCAGTTCTGCTCAGCACGCAGTGCGTGGAGAGCCACTCGCTGCTCAGGAGGTGGTAACGGTTTTGTTTGGCTCCCTGAGACAGCTGAGATGTAGCTGGGCGCTTCCAGTTACATGGCTGGTTTCTATAATTTAATTTGGAAGCACCCCATCATGTATCTGCAAATGAAATGCACCAGTGATCATCCTCCTGTGACTGGCAGCTTGTTCTTGTATCGTCTGAGTCTGGAGTGGAGAGGACTAGGAGCTGGGAGCGGGCAGAGCTGCTGTGGCACATATCCTGCCCAGGAGCTGATTACTAAAACCAGATATTCTAAGCAATGCTGGTGGGCTTGCCTTGCTGCTGGCTCTTAGTTTGGGCTGGTGCCAGCTCTCAGTCTCCAGCGTCAGGGGATTCTCTCTGCATAGTTGCTGTTTTTCTTCAAGCCTCTGGATTTATAAGTCTCTCTCGTCATGAGATAGTCGAGGATATTATTTATTTTTTTTCTTTTAATTTTTTAAGCAGGTTCTGAGCCCTTGTAGTGACAGAGAGAGCTTGGAAAATGTGACTCTGTGAGGGATCAGCAGCCTGAAGGCCAATAACCAGTCCCGTGCAGCTGTTCCACCCTGACACCCCAACTATGAGCATTTGTTCTATTGTGTTCTTGAGAGCTGACTCCTGCATTGAGAGCACTTGGAAGAAGCCTCATGCACTTGCTCACTACTTCAGTGGAGTGGGAGGGGATTGCTGAGTTACTGAAATAGCTGCTTCTTCAGTACCTGGAAATAGTCTCTCTCTGCATCCCAGCCTAGTTCTAGAGAGCACTTTGTGACATGAATAAGTTCAGGTTGCCAGTGATCCCCAGGGCTCAATTTTGTCAAGCCTTTACGATAGAGAAAGGATCCATATAAGCTCTAAAAGTCCTTCTCTGCGCTGTGACCTGCTTGGCAGTGTGGGTTTCCAGGACACGTTGACAGAAAGTCAGAGCCTGGTTTGGTGTAGCACTGCCCCGCAGCGCTCTGGATCTGGCTGTAGCTGCTGTTGGACTTCTGACATCTGCCCCCAACGCCACCTGTGTGGGTGTCAGCAGCAGGAAGTCACGCCCCTGAACTCCAGCTTGTGTCTCCCTGCTGGTGGAGGGCAAGTGGAAATGAGCAGGCCTTTCCATTCTGTGTAGGATGACTTCTCTGCAAACACTGGAAGGAGCTGAAAAGAGAATAAATGTGGCACCCGGTTCCTGTGTTTATTTGTATGCCTGTAGCTTGGCTGAGAGACAGGGGAGGGAAGTGTGACTGTGTGAGGCTCCACTCGGGACTCCCTCCTCCTACCCAGGATGTGTCTTGTTGAACGAAGATTTACTCACACTAGTCAGTGAATAGCTTGTCCCAGGGAACTGGATGTGGGTTAGCTCTTTGGGAAGTTTGGCTTTCTGTGCAGGTCAGAAGCACAATATGGACAACCGGACTCTGTTGAGATGCCAGGAACTTGCATTCTGCCTCCCAAAACAACACTTTACAAGGGATGAATGCTTTGGCCTGGGTTGAGCATAGAATTTTCTGTTGTTCTGACAGAAGAGATCATAGAAAGTATTTTGTTCTTTTTTTTTTTTTTTGGTGGTGTTCTGGGGGTTGGTTGGAGGTTTTTTGTGTGTTCATTAGGAGGAGCATATGCTGCTCATCTTCTTAGCTACTAACCCAGGAATGCTGCAACCCAGCAGTGCTGGCCCCGTGCCTGAGCCAGGGATAATAGTCATGTTTTTCACTCAATTACAGGTGTACAAAGCCAGCAGGCAAGGATCACCAAGTACTAGCTGGAGTGTCGTACAAGATTGAGACATACCAGAAGTTTCCCAGCCTTCAGAAGGGGGAACAAGGAGAGCCTGTGAGCACATCTGTGTTTGGAAAACAGGAGTAAGAGCTTCGGCCTCTGCTTTAGGTGGAGGAGGATGGTCTGGAGATGCTCAGTGGCAGGGGAATAGCAGAGCTGTGTTGTGGAATATCCCAGCCAATGTCAGGTTCATTGCTGTTGAAAGGAGGGATTACAGACATGGTCAGATCTTAACTGTGAGCATGTGAGGTGACTGGCATCTCCGCTTGGAAATCCGTAGCAGGTGATTACTGTGCCCATTTCTGTGTGCATTATGTGACTGCTCCTTTTCTTTTTGTCTCCTGTTTATTGACCATTAAAAAAAAAGCTATAGGTTGTAATAGAGTGTCAAGTTTATATTAGGAATGGTGTAATCTTACAGTGACTGCTATAGGCGTATCTTAAAGTACCTCTCTAGCAGGGAAAGCCTGACCTAACACAGCAAGTTCTCCTGCAGGTCCTTCTTCCCCTATGCTCCCACTGGGTAGCTTGTTTTTGGGGGCAGGCAGTCAGGTGGATGGAAAGGACAAGGAATAGTTTGTGTGTGTCCAGGTCACTATGATTTGTGGAGGAGAGGCTCCTCTGCTAACTTTGGAAAACCAGTTTGGCTCTAGCTGTCCCAAGTTCGGAGAGGTGGAAGGATTTTGTAACAGAACCTGGTCTCATTCTTTCTTCCCCCTCTGACATCCCTGAGCACTCTCCTGGAACACTGGGAGTTTATCCCCCATGCCTGTAAGGATTTTCTCCTAATATATCTGATAGCTAAGGAAGTCGTTTTACAGCCCTGCCTTACACTTACGGTAAAAGTCCTTGCCTGACAACACTTGCAATCTAAATAATGCAAGATGAAACCACAGCTGATAAAACCCAGGGCACAAATCGAACGAAAGGTTAGCAAAAGGGCAGCTCAGATGTAAAACAGATCAGACATACTGAACTATTTGGGGTTTTTTTCACTGGAATGGTTGACATTAGTAATGTGGGGAGGGGGCTTTCCTTGAAGGCTTGTGTTGAGTTTGCAGATCTGGTCAGAGTGGAGCTCTCTGCCCATCCACTCCTGTGCCTCGGTCTGCTAAACCTGCACAAGGGAAAAGTCTGTGCAGCAAACAAAAGGCAGCTTTGACGTCAAGACCTGGGACTGTTGCCCTGACACTGGGAGGTGGAGCCCAGAAAGGAATCTGCAGCTAATAGGCTCTGGACTGGAGTGCACTCTGGCAGAGGGACAGCTACTATCCCTTCTTTCCAGGAATAATGCTGTTTATTTCTATCTCACTCTCTGGCTAGAGTTACCCTACTCAGGTTTCACTTCACCTGTCTCTACCACAAAGTCATCAGAGCCCAGGAAAAATTGAATCTGCAGACTCCCTGTTCTCCAGACCCTCTCCCTGAGGAGGGATTCACCAATACTGCCTATTTATTTTATTTCTTTGCTTTGCTGAGTTCATGACTGCAACTTTCTCTTACTGAAGCTTTTGCTGGTACAATTCAATAAACACCTGCACTGCAGGTGCTCTGTTTGTGTGTGGTTGCACCCATGTGCAGATGCTCGAGCAAGTACCATTCCTGCCTGCTGAGGAGCAGTGGTGGCTGTGGCTGTGTGTGTGTGTGTGCAGGATTCACTGTGGGACAGCAGTGGCTGTGTGTGTGCAGGATTCTCTGTGACAGCGCTGGGTGTTTCTGCTTTGCGTAAGTGGCTCTGTCCTGGGGACAAAAACTGTGTTCTGGGAAGTTACAAAATGTTGCAATGCAGTGTGGTGACAACCTGAAGTTCAGTGGATTTGTTACAGGGATTGGATTGGCTCTGGAATTATTAAAAAAGGCTCTATTTTTACATCAGTTTCAGGTTGCCAGCCTTTCCTGGGCAGACCGTACAAACTGTTGAGTCACAAATCAAACCTATAGTAAACTGTTCCATATTTTCTGTTTTATTCATCTTTCCCTGCAGCTCAGGTCAGTGTGTGTTTGCCCCCTGTGCACTTGGGGACACTGTGCAGCCTTTGAAAGTTTAGGAACTGAATCCCAGCCTCTGGACAGGATGGCAAAGGCACTCTGAGGTGTAGCTGTATTTGGCTGCATGTGATCTAGGGGGAGATGAAGGGGAATTTTATGACCAGCTTTGGAAAGCTTCACTCAGTAAATCAAATCAAGTTTGCCAGAGTTCTGTGAGTTGTAATCCCTGCTCACTTGTTCTTTAGGTTGGCTGCAGGGAGCAACCTGTAAATAAGCATTCCCTCTGCTGCACAAGGCAGTACTGCTACTCAGCCTATAGAATTAGAGACCTTTTCACCAGCTCTTGTTTAACTCTTGCAAGATTTAAGCTCACAAAAGTGCATTGCCCCTCTTTTTACGTACACATACCATACGGATGAGAAGCATTGAAATTAAACCTACAAGATATTAATGGCGTAAGAGTTTAGAGATCTGTCTGGTTTTGAGATTTTTTTCAATTAAAGTCACTGCTTTAGAATACATGAGTTCATTTTTTCCATTTGGGATCAGTTACTCAGCATTGTCCCTCATGAGATCTGACTTGCTTTGCTATGTTGGTGGCCATTTGCTTCCTCCTCCCACCTCAAATTCAGGCATGGAGATTCTCTGTGTCAAAAACCCCCCAACAGTTTAAACCAAGTTTTCAGCAGCTCCTCAAGTAGGAACATTTAACAGAGGTTGTTTTTTCCTTCTAGTTCCTAGAACAAGCCTGTTGAGGATCTGCGAGTTTTCAAGCTTGGGTCAGAGCTGTCTCCGCTTCTCTCTGTACTTCCCTAATCTGAATTCCTCACTGTGTGTGTTGTAAGAGTTTCTTTGTGTGTCATTCTACACAGAAGCCAGATCCCAAGAAACAGTGAAAAGTTTCTTTTTTAAACAGTGAGTTTCCTCTTACAATCTCTTGCCCCACTGCCTGATTGGGTGGTTGGCAATGAGGGATTCCACTCTTCCCTGATTTCCTGGAAGAGCCTGGCTGCTGGCTGAAGTGACTGCAGCAAGGAGGATGGGAGGGACTGCCTTGCAAAAAAAGGTGCTGATGGATGACTGCTAATGCAGAAGAAAGAGTTCTTGGACCTGGTTTAATTTCCCCAGCCTTCCTATGAAAGGGAGGAGAATGAATGCATCTCTCCAACGCTGCACTGGTCCAGCTGCCTCCTACCCGCCCATATCTGCACTAGCTCCATGTTTCTGTGTTGAACAACAGAGAAGATGCTCCAGTCTGGACCTAAAGCATCTTAAAACTTATACCATGGTTTCTCATTCTGTTTTCCACTGCATTTTAATTACAGCCTGCTCCTTAGAGCCCTTGTTGTCCCTATAAAGTGCACTGTGAGAAGAGAAGGTGCTGCCCAGATGTTTCAGCAGGGGAGGAAGGAAAGGTGGAGCACTTGGAGACACAGGAGTGGACTGGGAAGATGAGCGCACTGGCTGCATGCTTCTGATAAACTGATTGGCAGTGAAGTAATTAGCACTGGCACACTGCCATCGCTGAGCATTGATGCAATTTGCTTGGATCAGGCTTTCAAGGTTTTTTGCCCAAGTCTTGGTTCCAGCAACCCCAGCAGGGAACTGCAGTTCATCACAGGAGAGGGGTGATAAAGTGATGTGATAAATCTCATGGCTGCCCAGCTGTGATAGGTGTAGCTGGGGGATGAAAGGTGGAGAATTTCTGAGTATGGATAAAGTCTGATCCTGGCAATCCAAACCCTGTTTGGAAACCAGCTCTGTGGGGAATGACTCTACATTTTATGCTGTCTGGGCAGAAAGACCTGCTGGGGATGTGTATAGAATTAAAATCCTGTGAGGCGAGCCTGGGACACGAGTGGTTTGCTAGAAAAATTCAGCTGTTACCTGAGTGCTGGCTGAAGGAGTTCTCTCAGAAATGGGCTTTGGCTGTTTGGACAGACTTAAGAGTTGGTGTTGTGCTTAAATTCTGAGAACCCAAAAGGACTAGAGAGGGCTGTGGAGAACAGCTCTTCTCTCCTAGATGCTTCCTCTGTTATACTCTCATCCCATGGGGTACAAGGCAGGTGTCTGATGCTGTAGCAGTGATGAGCAACTTTAATCACCATCTTGAGGGGTAAATATTATTTATAGTTGTGCCTTGATGGCTTCCGAAAGAGTATATCCAGAATGAAGAAGTAAAGGAGGAACATCTTGTTCAGCTGATTCAGTTGTTTTCTGAGAAAAGGTGGAAACTGCGGTCCTGTCAAAGGCAAGACAAAGCAGCAGCACAGAGCTGTGGAGAAAGAACTAAGGACAATGATTTATCAGGCTTGAGTACACTGTGTGTGCAAATTGGCAGCAGTGATGGTACACACTGTATTAAGAAGTTACTATGTAAAGGCAGGGTTATGTACTCAATTTATGCAGTTTTATGTTGCTTAAAGGGTGGAATCGTATATGGGATTGTTTTTCTGGGATTCAAAATTTCACTGTTTTGGCTAGCAGAATTGGAGTGAAGAGTAAGGGAAAATAATGGCTGGGTTTGTTAATAGAAAGAAAAAAGGATGGTGGTTTTATTTTTTGGAGTCCTGCATCTTTCTTCTCCCATATCACTAAAATCACCTCACGTGCTCTGCCTGAGTGAGAGTTAAATTTGCTGTGTTGTCTGTAACTTAATAGCAGTTTGAGTTTCAGCAGCTGTAACTTAAATAGATTAAAGACATTCTCTATGTAACTGTCTATTACATATTTATCCCACATAACCATACATTAATCCCTAATAGGTAGGTTTCTCCTGGGTTCCTCATAGTAGAGCTGATGAGGCCCAGCTCCCACCTCCAAAGAATTTTCCTTAAAGCTGTTCCCTAGCTCATCTGATACTGCCATTCTGCCCCTCGACAAGGGTGTTCTGCCTTACATGATATTGGTGCAGAGAGGGTTACAAACATGGTTAACCTTTTCACATATCTGGGATGAACCTGTAACCTATTTCACATTTCTGGACCTGCTGTATTGCAGTCTCAGTTTTAGAGATGACTACTCAAGGAAGCCGCTTGGAATTTAAGAGGAAGAGCTAAATTAGGAAGGAGTGAATATAACTCAGTGTATGGGTAGAGGAAGGGGAGCATCACCTGTCAGCTCCCACCCAAGGCATTCAAAGACTCAGGGAAACTGTTTGCCACTCATCACTAGGGGACTAGTTGTCAACACATTCAACATGAGTAACTCAAGACTTGCCACCAGAAAGTCCTCCTGACAGTAGGTATCCTCTAGTTAGTCATCTCTTGTGGATGGTAGCAGTAATCCATGGAAACCTAAGGGCTGCAGCTTGAAAACCACTGGTTAAAACAGCTTAATGGTGCCTCTGGTGATGTTGGTGTGTATTTTATCATGTCTTTGGTGATGTTGGTGTGTATTTTATCATGTCTTCTTCTCTGTCTGTGCCAGAAAGAGGCTTGGATCTGAGGGAAGTCAGGCTCTGCATTCCCATGGGGTCACTGTAGACATCGTGCTGCTTGGGTCAAAGCCAGTGCAGGTTTGTCCACAGTCAGTGTGGGTGGGTTTTCAGCTGGAGCTCCTGGCCTTCCCCATTTGGCATGTTCTGACATCTGGAGGTATCTCAGGAATGTGGAATTTTGCTGTTTGTTCTCCATTTGTGTAGCAAGGGATGGTTTCCTTTGCAGTTGTTCCTTCTGGAAAAGTGAGACCAAGTTGTGGACCCGTGTCAGGCTCACAATCCTCTTGATTTCTGGCTGTTTCCTTGGCTACTACAAGGAGGAAAAGGACTGTCACCAGATAGGCCATGGAGACCACAGGGCTGTGAAGAGTAGGCCAGGGTGCCTTTTGGGTAGTGTGCATGCTCAGTGGTCTGGTTTTACAAACCACATCTTGAGGTGTGCAAGTACGTGAAGTGCCAGCCTGTTGAGGTTTCCAAGGAAAGTAAGCTGATAAGCCAAGCCAGTGTTTCTTTGGATGCCATGGAGAAGGCAGTATTGCACATCACTTGCTTACTGCAGCTTCTGCCCACCCATTTAAACTGGTGGGTGAGCACAGAGGCCCCAGGTACCTGCTCTCTAACAACAGTGCTTATTGCTGGAATTCTTCCACGCAGACCAGCCCAAGTAACTGCCCGGATGTGCCTCTCGTATTTGTGATTGGTGGCTTGAAAGGATCAGCAGTGTGTTCTGGGATCATTGTACAGTCTAAATCTTGACATTTTCTTGTTTTTCCTCTTGTGTGTAATAAATAATATTTAAGGAAGCTGTTGAGAAGGATGTGGGATTGAAAGCCCTCTTTCTTCCAAAAGCCCCCCCACCCAATATGTGTAGACAGCTGTAAATATTTTTCATTGCAGTTGTCACACTTGGTTTAAGATCACAAAGGTGAAAGTCCATAGTAAACTTTCTGTTTTACCCAAATAGGCTTCTTTGACTTTATGAAAGACCAAATAAACACGCAGTATTGTGGCCTTGGGGACAGGCCAGGAAAAACTCCGTAAATGGAGCAATTTCATCACCTTTCATGGCAGTGCAGATGATTGAAGGAAAAGTATATGCTGTCAACAGCAGGGAAATCCATTTAGTTTATTTACTTTCTTTCAGCTCCTGATTTTCATCCACTATGTTCTGGGTTTTTCTGGCTGTCACTTGTCAGCCAGGTGCTCAGAGAGCTTCCTTCTGTAAACCCTAAAGCTGTCTGCAGCTAAATGCTGTGCTGGGGGAACCCAGACTGTGGCCAGGTTCTTTCTCCACTGGCTTGGCACAGTTTTCTTGAGCCAGAGAAATTGCATGGGATTAGCTAAGAACTTGGTTCCAGCTATGTCTGGCTCATGCTATAGACATCTATTTATGTAGAAATAAATTTTATAGCTAGGTGTGTGCTGGGCTGTGCACACAGCTGCTTGGAGCAGAGTTAGGAGCCGAGGTGGCTCCTGAAAAAGCCTGAGGTAGAAAACGTGCTCTATAAAATGAGGGCACACGACTGCCCTGGTGTGTGGTCCTCGTGCTCTACTGCCATAATGGTACTGGAGATCGTGCTCAGCCTGGATTGCCCGTGTTAGGCTCAGCCTAGTTTAAATCTCGCTGTTGTGTGGCAGATTTCCATCTTGGTGATATTTATTATCGCTGATGTTTCCTGGTATAACGTGTGCTGACGCTGGAAAGGATTTTCAGTGCGATACCCAGGCGTGGCTGCTGCCTTTGGCAGAGTGGTTTTCAATTGCAGGGGCTGGAATTACTGAAAGCAAAGCTGGGATATGGCAGGAGCAGGGAAGGCAGGGCAGCTCGAGAGAGGTGGGAGCTGCTGCTGCCAGCTGCCAGGGCAGACAGGCTGCAGCTGGGCTCATCCCACCCTGCCAGCACTGAGAAAAGAGGGTCAAAACAACCCTTCTGGGACTGACAGAAGGAGAGGGGAATGTCTGGAGAGCTGAAGGGTCTGTGCAGTGTGGCCTCTTTGCTGCCATCCTTCCCCCGGGCCCCCATTCCCGGGGGGAGCGCAGCCCCAGCGGTTCTAGGAAGAGCTCGGCCCGAGTCAGCAGCCGCCAGTTCCGGGAACCGCGGCCCCGGGCCCTGCGGGACGCTTCAGGGAATTCTCGCTGCCATTCCAAGCATGGCAAAAGAGCTCGTCCGGTGACCTGGGGCTCTCCCGTGGCCGGGGGCAAAAGTTTGGAGTCAGGCCATGGGACTGGGAAGATTACCAGAGACTGGAGGGGCCGGAGATTTATACCCCGCTCAGCTCTTTACTACAGAATGTTGTTTGGCTTCTCGAGGGATCGAGAGAAGGAATTTGCTACATAAGAGACAGCAGTAGTGACCACAGGAATTTAGAAAAGGGATATGGAGTTAAAAGGTCAAAATTTCCCACCATCAGTCATCATCTCCATGGTAGGAGTTGGAGAGGGTGCCAGGAGCTCAGACAGAGATTTTAGGACCCTGAAGCCTCCCACAAGCACATGACCTTGAATGAATGAAGCGAGACAAATTAAGTACCACTGCCTGGTGCTGCTGTCCCACACTTTCTGCTTCACAATGCCACGACTCATCAGTCCTTGGCCTGTCCTGGGTTCAGGCCTCTGCTGCATGCTCCCTCCTTCCAAAGCAGGAGACGATGGGAACTTTTCCCCCAAGCCCTGCAGAGCTTCTCAGCATGATACTGACAAATTAATGTTATTCTTACTGCCCACTTAGAAGTTAAAATTATTTCACATGCTGCTGGCAGCCTGGGAGGAGTGAATTTCTCACAGCACTTGGCTTTAAACACATCTTTTATATGCAGTTACTGAGTTGCTCTGGGTTGACTTAAAATTAGCAGGGAATTGAGGAAGTGTGTAAGTTGGATATTGGGTTCCAAGGTCCTTTTCTCAGTCACTGTACCAATGCTGCAGACAGTGCCTGCCTTCTCAGTTTTTGGGTAGGGGACACGTGGAGGGGTTGCTCTCCTGGGAGAGGTGGACTAACCTGCCATGAGTTGCTCCAAGACGGGAGGGAAGGACTCACATTTTCTGGCCTTTTGGCCAGACGAGATGAGTCCCCTAGGCCTTGACATCATCAGTGCTGTGAATTTCATTGGGATGTTCTCATTTTGCACACTATTTCCAGTCTAGTCTTACACTTTGAGAAGACCTCTGAACTCTGTTGCAACTGTGACCCTGAATTTTGCTGCTTTTTTTTGACTTGAGCTGACAACCACAGCTCTGTCACACTGTGCTCCAGCCAGTAAGCGTGCTGTCCTCTGGAGCTGTTTGTTTCTTGTCATCAGCTTTCCCCTAGACTTTAGGGCAGATTGTTTCTTTACTTTCACATTTAATGCCTTTCTCAGGTACCACTCAGCCCCCAAACTTCCTTCTCCCCATGTATTTATTTGGATTCTGCTTCTAATGTTTGATCAGACTTCCTGATACTGCTTTTGAGCCTTTCCTGCTCTTCATTCTTTGTTATTTCCTCTGTATTTTTCCACTGTGGGGGACCTTGCATAAAATGAGAGCCAACAAAGTCTTTTCAGCTCACATATGCCCCGGGTTTGGGAAGAAACATATGCTCGTGTTTGTGGGGGAGGCAGCTGTTCTTGCTCTTCACGTAAAAGACCTTAATGCATTCACAGGATTATGCTGCTGGAGTAGCTGTTCCATCAAAGCCATAGCAACTTCCTTGTTGCCTTTCATTTTCTTAGTCTATTATACGTGTTTGGTTTCTATGAACAACTAATTAAAATGCAGAGGAGTAGCTCTTTATTAAGGTTTTATTAACATTTAATTTGCGTTTCAGTTTTTGGTAGGAGATCAAAAGGCTTAGCTCTTTCCTAGAAAGACAACAAAAGAGTTGCAGTGCTGTGCTAGGATAATGTCCCCCTAACAACTTCATGTGCTCTGCGGGGAGGGGGGCAGAGACCCCCTGCCATCAGGGCTACGTGGAATGAGGGCACAGTGGGGCATTCACCAGAATGTGGGAGTCTCCAGGTTTGTATTTGCTTTGTTTGTAGATGCTCTGCTCTAAGGGTGTTATTCCCAGGTCTTTCAGAGCATCTCCACTGAGCCTGAATGTAGCTAAAACAGCAGAAGTAGCTTTTCTTTCATGTTTACATTTTCCCCTTGTTCACCAAATAGTCTCCTTTTGGATGCAGGCATGTGTTTAAGGTACACAGGACTCCTTGGGTTTGTGACTTGTGGCTTTGCTGCAGCAAAGAGACAGGATGCAGCTGAGGGGAAACCAGAAAATTCTATATGAAGATGGGGAAAAAAACCCATTTCTTTCTTCTCTCCTTTTCCCTTTCTGCAACTGATGCAGGTACTCCATGTCATTATTCTCTCTGTTATCAGCTGCTGCTTATGTGGATAGACCCTGCATTTCAGCTGTTGCTGACTGCCAAGAAAGAAGGGTGATTTAATGACAGAAACTTCTTGCTGCTGTTGTAGATCAGCAGCAGAGAAGTAGAGCAATTATCTTGTTTGTTTGTGAAGTCTTGAGGGATTTTTGATCCATCCATTGTTGCATTTTCTATTGACTTTCCTTCTAGCGAAGGTTTGCTTTGAAGTTTGCACATAACTCGTTTGTTACGTGTGTCTGCAAAGGGTGAAACAAGTCTCAACTCTTCCGGCTGCTCGCTTTCAAACAAGCTGTGCAATGATTCCTCAAAGGAGCTGTCAAGGAGTTAACTTTTTATGAATTTGTTACCTAATCTGAAGGATAAGGAAGATGTTCAGCTTGCTTTTCCTATGGGAAACTGGAATCCTAAAGCAAACAGATCCTTCCCCTCCCTAAACACATGAATTTACAGCTATAATACTTCCTTTGTCCTGTAAGAGAACCTCCTTTCTTTCAGATATTAAATGCAGAGGTAGTTCCTGCCTGAGCAAATTTCCTTGTGAACTGTGAGCAATGCCTGGGATTGTGATGCTGAGCATGGCTGTGTCCCCTGCAGCTTGGACTGGCTGCCCATGGCCCTTTGGCTAACTGGGTTGTGCCATGGGCTGTTTTGGCTCCTGGAGTAAGGCAGCTTTTGCCCTTCCTCCTCTGGGGTGTTCTCTGTGCCACACTGTCATGGCAAGAGTTGCAGTGGAAAATCCCACTTGCTGGACTCCATGGAACTGCCTGCTGCCAGCCGGGCTGGCACCGCACGGAGCGTGGAGCAGCTGGAGAGAAGTGGGAATAGTCACAGTGTAATGCTTAAAGATTGTCCTGGTCTCTTTGCGGTGTCCTAAAGAAGGTGCAGAAGGCATGAGACTCCCTGCCTCGTTAGCCAGGGGAGACATCTATTCAACCTGAAATTAGTGCTGTCCTTGGAAGAGAGTTTTCCCTGGGAACTGGCTCCTGGGTGGGGTTTGGGGAAGGCCTGTGCAGGTTTCTTGCTCAGCAGTGGATAGGAAGCTTCCAAAGGTATTCACAGCACCATATGGCTGCAACATGATGTAGTGCCAGTGTACTAATTCCCTCCTGAGACTGTGTCTCTCTCCCTCTTTTTTGCCTTCTCATTTGTTAGTTTATTCTCCTGTTGCACGAGACTGTCTGGGAGAAGGTTGAAGGGAGCAGAGGCAGGTGAAACGCTTAGAAACGACCCAATTTCTTGGAATAAGACATTAGCAGTTGTCTTTATCGATGCTTCTTAGTCCCAAGGGGATGTTCAAGCAGCTCAAAGGCTGTACAAACCATCTGTGATAACAATAAAGGGCAGTGCAGGGGCTGATGCCCCGCTGGCACAGCCCTCCCTGACCCCACAGCTGGAAACACTGAGCCCCTAAAGCTGCCAGAATGTAAATGGGGGGTGTTTGCATGATTTGCTCCCCCCTTTCCCCCCCTAGTTTGGCAGGAGGACCCACTGGTGCTGCAGTGCCACAGCTCAGAGCCATCTGCCTCCTGCAGCCTGGAGGAGGAGAGCACACACCGCTGGAGCTCCACAAATAAAGGCTGCGAGCCCAGTGTCCTTGGCCTTACTTCCCCCAGTTCGCTGTGTGATCACTGGGGATGGCTTTGCACAGTGAGCAGCAATTCCTGTCACAGGGTGAATTCCGAGTGGGTTTTTGCCCCGCAGCTCTCACTAAAAGTGTGTGTGAGGCTTCCATCTTACCTCTTTTCTAGGCACTGCTTCCCAAACTGAGACCCCCGCCTTGTCAGTGTAAGGTGCAGGCCGGGTGTGGGTCTTATGTTCCTTCCAGGCTCCAAGGAAAGTTCATTTTCAGCTTTGTGTGCTTCCCTAGGCAGTATTTCCAGCTGATCCATCTTCCTTTCTGTGTCTTCTGTGTTTCATAGAATTTGCTCCTGGAGCAAAGCAGTGGATTTTGGTTGGGGTTTTTTTTTTTTTCCCTTTTTTTTTTTTCCTTTGCGATAAAGCTGTTCAATTACCCTCCTTAGAAATCCCTCCCTCGGTGCGCTGATTGGGCGTGTGGCAGAGGAGGGACTGCTGTCAGCATGGCTCAGTTCCTGGAAGAGCTGAAGCGCAATGGAAATGACCCCAGGGAGCAATGGGCTTTCCACAGAAACCTGATGGGGGAAGGGCTGCCTGAGCCTGGATGGCTTTAAGAGCTCATTTAGTTTCCTTTCTGCAGCCTGACAGGGAAAGGGAGGCAGTGACAGTGTAGCACACAGCTTCAATCACATCACAGGGCGTTAATGCAGCAGCCTGCACAGTAAAGACATCAGGCTGTCCTTTCGTGGTTCTGTGCCCCACGGCACCCTGTGGGTGCTGTCAGCATCCCTCTCATCTCCAGAGACCCAAAGGCTCAGGAGATAAATTTGTCCACTTCTTCCTTACGCTATAGATCTGTAATTCTACATCATATTCCCATTCATATGATGTTTTCCTTCACCTTTCACTATTTTACTCGCACTGTTCCTGCCTCTCTGCTTTTAAAGGAACAAACAAAAATTTCAAATTTCATAGCTGTGATTTAACCTTTTTTCTCGCTTGTACTTCTGGGCTGGGCTGATGATAGGGCCTGGACTGATCTTTTTTGATAAGTCATCCCACAGATGTTTTGATATTTACAGAATCACTTGTAGCTTCTTTTATCTGGACCAAGTATCTGTTGCCTAGTGCTTGTGGGCAGCCAGGGAAGAAGGGAACCATACCACTTCAGTCCTTATGGCAGAGGCCTAAGGGATTTAACATTAAATGAAAAATCTGCCTGTGCCACAATCTGGAAATAAGACAGCAGTGGAAAGATCTGGAAGTTTCTCCCCCCGCCAGCTTGCTTTGTGTGCAGTGTCCTGTGGGCACAGCCTGAGGTGTGAGCAGGCACGGGAAGGTGCTGCTGCCTTGGTGCTGTCAGACTGAACCTGCCACGTAGGAAAATGCTGCTTTGCATGAGAGCATTCCTGAAGGCTGCAAACCTTTGGAGCCTTTGGCTTCTGCTGCCCTGAGCTCAGGAGCTTGTGTGTGTCAAGAAGTCAGAGTGAACTACGGCAGTGCCCGGATTTACAGTGCTTGTGCTCTGTGTGCTTGGTGTCTTCCGATTTTATGTAACTCACTGAAATGACTTAATTACCCCGTGTCTGAAACAGACCAGAACATGGGGGGTCTGGGGTGCTCTGAGGTGCAGGGTTATGCCACCCTCCTGCAGGTTCTGCTGGGCTCTCAGCAAGACAGACTCTTGCTCAGAGAAGTTATCCACTCGGGACTGACTCCCACTGCTGTAGTGTGGGCTGAGCCTCACCTCAGACTTCAGGTGCCTCTGGCACTAAGATTTAAAGTTTTCTTGCCTGCACAGGTGGCCCTTCAAAGTTTAAGCAGAAGAAAGTGATACTGCTATTGCTGTCACACTTGATCCATGGATGGATCCTGCTCAACCAGCAGCAAATATAACCCTGCTTCTTGGCTAGAGAAAATCAGAAGGGACTCTGCTTTTGTTTCCTGCCCCAGGAACTTGAGTTTCCCCCACTGGCTCCTCCATTCCCACATCAAAGCCTTTTGTTAGGCTGTCTGCAGCCACTGCTGCACTGAGTGGTTGTGACCTGCCCTTTCCCACACACTTGGGTGACTTAGCTGGGTGCTGCACCACAATTTCCACAATATGGGACGAATTCTTCATACATTACAAAGTATTAGTGCACCATATAGAAGAGGCAGAAAGTACTTTTCCAAGCAGGGCGGGTTGAGTACAATTAAGAATTTATTTTTCCAAGCTCCTTTGGTCTGCATTGGAGATTCAAAAAAATAAGGATATGTATATCTGTGTGTGTGTATATATATATTTATAAATGGACTTGACATTTAACAGCACAGGGAACTGAAACTAATCAGATACATTGTATGATGGCAGCATGAGGAAATGCTGGTTTGTAGTTGGCTCCTTTCTGGGCAAATCCTCTTAACTATCTTCTGTCAAGTAAACACAGGGTGGAAGAGGTGTTTGTCACGAGAAGGGTGTAGCTAGATGTAATTAGTAACAGAATCCAACTTTCCATGAAAAGCTTATTAGCTTGTTAGTGAGGAGTCAGACCTGTTCAGGTACTCCAGTGCTGCACTGCTCCTGCTCCATCAGGGTGAGCTCCCAGGGAGCTGACCATTCCTTGGCCAGCAGAGCTGCTTCCACCACGGTGGGGAGGAAGGGCTGGGCAGTGCTGAGCACAGCACTGGGGTTTGTGCAAGAGCAACAGGGCACAGGGTGCTAGCTCTGGGATCAGAGGTCAAGCCAGAGAGTTTGCAGTTTGGGAGGGAAAGGACCAAGGGAAGACTTTATATGGTGAGAACCCAGGGACAGCTTTGCCTCCTGAGCATATAAAGCCAGGATCAGAAATGTGGCTTTGATACCGTAGGGACGAGAGAAGCCACTGGTGCTTTCCTTTATGGTCCTACCCCTCCACTGCACTTGTCTCCCCTGGCAGCGCAGGGAAGAAGGGAGGTTAGGTCACAGAAAAATTGCTCTTGCTCAGATTTGAGGCAGCGTTGCAAGGGCAAGAAAGAGTCACCTTTGCACAGAGTAACTTTGGGCCTGACTTGCTTTGTGTCGAGGTTGCTGGTGTGGGCCTGAGCTCAGCAGAGGCGGCGGCGCGGAGAACCAACCCCTTTGCGTGCTGCCATAAGCATTTCTCCGGGACTGCTGTCGGGGTCGTTTGGAAGCTGCCCTGGGTGAGACTCTTCAGGCCTGGGTGGAGCCCTGCTTGTTCTGGCGCCGGGCACTTTGCCCACTGTCCGTAAAGGCCGTTCCCGCTGCGGCATCGCCAGCCGGGCGTCAGCTGAGGTTCTGGGTCAGAGGAGGCAGCCTGAGGGACTTGAGCTCAGCTTGGTCCCCTGGCCCCTCACCCAGGGTCCTCCCCAGGCTGCCCATGGGCAGCCCCTGTCTCCATGCCACCATCTGTAAGTCCACTGACCAAACATGAAGTGTTCATGTAGCCCTGTGTCATCCCTGGGGATAAAAGAATGATTCCAACTCTGTTCTTGGGTGGTTCAAAGGATTTTTGACAAGGAGCACTGGGTTGCTTTTAGTGTAAGATAGCAGTAGGAGCTGCCTGGTAAGGCAGAATAACTGGTTTGAGTGAATGCAACTCCGGTTGGTGTGCTTTGACTTTGATGTAGAAGAAATGACCCACTTTTGGCAGGGGCAGCTGTCCTTTGAAAACAGAAGTTAAATTGTTACTTGGTAACTGTGTAGGGTTGGAAGTGCCTTGAACATCCCCAGTTGTCCTCAGCTGCTGAACCTCGTGGTTGCCTTTGTGTGTCTCAAAGTCAGGCTGGGCATTTTGTATCACTCAGGTATTTCCTGAGGATGTGGAAGAAGATTACCAGCACAGGGAGCAAAAACGGGGAATAACATGAAAACTCCACCCATTCAGGCACTTCTGTTAAGTACCATGCAGGAGATGTACCCCGAGTCCTTGTGTCCTCAGCCTTTGTGTTCTTGCCTCCCAACTGGAGGTCATGGGGAGGACACACAAAGGCCAACATCTCTCTGCAAAACAAAAAGAGGAACCAAAGAGGAAACTTCCTCCATTTGCCGGTTTTCCTTATGTTTTCTGAACATGCACATAGTTCAAGGGGGAAAGGAGGAGAAAGAGAAGAAAGTAAGTGTTGCTGAGGTTCATAGAGCTAAACAATCATTTCAAAAAATAAAAAAAATCCAGAGACTTTTCAGTGCAGATTGTCAGTGTCTGACGTTTTGCTGTAGTGATACTCATTGCTTTAACTGTTTACAGGTTTGCTTGTATCCTTGTACCACCCTCCTTTTCCTTGCTGTTGGAAGGTATCCGAGCCATGGTTCTTTCAGGATAAGGGTCAAGTTAAGAGGTTTGTGTCCATGGGGCAGGAGTTCAGAACACATTTCATGTTGATCTTTAACGTTGTCATCTTGGCATATGTACTGCTCCCAAGGTTTAAAAGTGAGGCTGGGAGATGAAGCTGAAGAGAGTCTGTGTGAACCATCTTTGCTCACTGGCATTCCTCACACAGCTGGAGTTTTGGGCTATCTTACACAGTAATGAGTTGGGCTGTTTCTTTGGCAGTAATTCCAACTGGAATGAATACCTAATGGCAGAGAGGCTAAAGGGCCTGGGTTTTCCCCTTTTCCTTTGATTGGCAGCATAACATATAAATCTCATTTGACTTATTTCCCCTTGCATCAAAAAGCAATCTCTACAAGGCAAAAGAGACATGAAAATTCTGTGTTTCCTGACAGAACTTGAAGTGCTTCCTTTTGTAGGCTTTAATCATCAGCTGCCTCCAAACAAGCACTGCTGCACTGATTTTATCAGCCTTGGGAAGGCTTGAGGGAAAGGGTAAAAAAATAATTCCTTTATACGTTGCTTTCCGTGACATCATCGTTTGAAGTGCCCGTCTTAGAAAGCAAACACCCTGGAACAGCCAAGCACTGGGAATATTTATATCTCTGGAGCTGGGCAAGGTAAACCCCGTGAGGAGCGTGACCTCAGCTGGCTGCGTCACCCGGTGTTTGTTGGGCTGATCCACGAGATCCAGGGCTACCTGGAATCACCAGTGCCTGTAACAATGTTCCCTTTGCGTTAGGCTGTTTGTTTTGTCAATAACTGGGAATTTTGAGAGCTTTCTGTTTCTGCTCCAGTAAGAATTGATGATGCTAGTTATAGGGATTACTATAGGATATGCAGTATTTCCTGCAAGCCTTTGGGGTTTTAACTCACCTAAGTAATAGGCTGAAGAGGGATGCTGCTGGTGGGGAATGGGAAGAGAGAAAAATCAGTTTCTTTGACAGTTTCCTATTTCACTTAACCCAAGCATATGAAGAGAATGTTTCTTTTGACTCACTAACGAAGATTGTCCTTGGTTTAAGAAGTTCTTTGACAGGATTGTTGTTCTGTCATCAGCTAATTCTTCTAAGAGGAGCAGAGACAAAGGAGGTGATTATTGGAGTAATAATAGGCCAAAAGACAAATACAAAAAATAAACTGCAAAAATTACAAGGAGAATCCTGCTTGTTGCCTCCTGCAAACTGGGTAGAGAAGCTTAAGCAGGATAATATATTATTTTTATTGTTTATTAATCAAGTAGGTGTGAATTGATAATATGTGATGGGGGTGTCTGATTGTGTTATGGAGTGGACTTTTCTGAACACACCTCTCTTCCCATCCAGGATGGGTGGAGTATTTCCACTTCCAGTAGCTGTGCTGAACCATCCCTTTGGAATGATGGTTTGTATAAGCACTAATACCAACATGATGATCAATGCATATTTTCTGTTATTGCCAAAGCACTTCTATGTTAGGAAACAGCAGAAGCCGGCATGTGACATCTTCACTTACTGCACCAGTCTGTGTCACACTGTCACTTGACACTGGCACAAGTTATTTTGTTTTCAGCTGCATGCCTGACTTGTTCTGGCTTATGTCGTGAAGTTTCCTCTTTCAGGCTGTGCTATTCAGCCAGGCAGGAGAGAGCTAAGAGATGTAAAATCTGCCTTCAGGTGCCTTCTTCACGTGGCACTTGGAATAGGAGGGACTTACACCAGGGCGGGCGTGGATCAGGCCTCCTCCCCGCCTGCCGTGGGTTGGCAAGGCAAAGGGAAATTCCTCCCTAAACCCAGAGCCAAGCTAGAAGGTTTTATGCAGCCTGGGGTGCATGAGCATGTCAGATGGAAGCTGCTGTGGATGAAGAAAGATGAGGGGCGGAGTAGTGGGGACCATAGGAGCAGGAGACCAGTCTGGTTTGCATCATCAGAGGGCTCCGCACTGGGAGTGGAGAGTGGAGAGCTCAGTTATTCCCTGTGTAACACAATCCACACCTTCTGCACCAAAGTGTTTCCCTGCAAGCTCCATGGCAAACTTGCTCCCAGCTGGTTTGCAGTATCCTGGGGCATGGAGGGCGTTACAACATCTGCGCGCTCTGGCTTGGAACGGCTGTTTGCAGCTAGCCCTTAGTCAGCTGCCTGGCAGGTCACGCTAACCCCGCTCCAAAGGCTTGCAGCAGCAGCAAAAGGTTCTGCATGCACAGGGAAGCCTTCAATCTCCTGTATTCTTGGGAAGAAAAGAGTCATATGAAGTCTCCATGTCGGCCCATACCCAGATTGTTCTGCCCCTGCTGATCCATCCCCAGCCTTGCGGCGCTGTTTTGTCCCTATTCTTCTGAAAATGCTGCCCAATGCCTCTCAGCCAAGATGATTTTCATAGCATAGGACTGGAGGGAACAGAATTAAAAAGGGATGAATTACAAAGAGTCTTAAAAGAATGTGAGGAGTATGCCAAAACCAAGAGCTTAGAAGAGAGCGGGGTATTTTCAAAAAGTTACAGAGATTTCCAAAAAGGTTCCCTGGAAATAATATTAATACTAGGTCATGCTTTAGGCCATTTCAGATTTATGTTTTAATCGTAACAACACCTTTTATTAGTGCTGAGCACTTTCAGACAAGTGCTAACATAGAGCATGTGCACTGGGCAACATATTTCTTCATTATATTTCCAGGCTTGGAGGTAGTATTTTGAACTCTGCCTCTGCAGCGTTTGGCAGTGACTGTGATCATACTTGCATGATGGGAAGAATCCTTACCAAATTGGGTAACTTCTGACAAGTATAAACACAGCTCTGCCTTCTGTAAGCTAGATTTCAAACCATATTGCTGTTCTAGGGAGGAAACAGCCCTGACATTAAAGATTCTGCAGTCTCTGACCAGCTATCTCTGCTCCTTTGCACTGAGTGAGCCCACAAGGAACAGGCAGCGAGGGACAGCTGGCAGGGAAGGGCGTCCCAGGAGATGAGCAGTGGGTCTTACTGTCTCTTTGTCCCAGATATAACCCAGATCTGTTGTTTTAAGAAGCTGTCATCACAGAAAGCTCTGTCCTAGCCAAGGTGAAATGAGTTTGCTGAGATCAACCCAGGCTTGGCTGCTCAGTTTTCCGCAGCCTAATATTTACAACCCAAAGTGGCATCACACATGTTCTGACTGGAATATTTGTAGGTGAATTCAAGAAAGGCAGAACTTAATTGCAAACTGCACCATGGGCTTTCCTTCTGCTTTTAAAAGAAAAACATAGTGCTGGGTTTGTGCATGCTGGGGACAGTGTGTGAGGGAAGGGTTTTCTAGTGTTAAATCAGCAGCACACCAGTTTTACAATTTCCCTTGAAGACAAATTCGTGTCAGAATTTCAACAGGGATAAAATTCTTGTCTGTAAAACTAGGAACATGAAGTGGACCAAATTCAATCCTGAAGTAAATGAATTCCCATCCCACTCCATGGGAAAGGAATCTGGATTTAGCCCATTGTGTTTTACAGTTTTCCATGGCAGGGCTGTTTCAGCAAGGGCAGCGTTCCTCCAAGAGCCAGTTGGAAAAGTTGCAGCCTATCTTCCAGACCAAGGCAGTCACATGATGGAGTTACTGGCCAGGCCAGAGTCCAACAACTCCAGTCCTGGCTGAGCTCTTCCACTGAGTTTTGTTTGACCAGCTCTTCCTTTGTCCTTCCATCTGGCATATTTATATCAGGTTTTTGAGAAATACCAAGTCTCTGATGATCTGTTTGGGCAATCTAATGCTGCAGTAACCAGTATTATTTCAAGCTTTTATTGTCACTGTAGTACCATGGGGGGACATTAAAACAAATGCCTTTCCTGGCTAGATAGAGTGTTAAAATAGCTATTTTGACAAAAACTAACATTGTATTCGGTTTTTGCAACTCAAATCTGAGCTGCTGCAAAGTGCATTTACTCAGCGTTTAGGAAGTAATGGCATTGAGGGGAAAGCCCTGCCAGTGAGGTCTGAAGAAGAGGAGCAAAAGGGGGAAGGTAGTTCTTGTTCACGAAAGGAAACCCTGCTCTGTAAATCTAGGTTGGTATGTCAGGCTGGAGCAGCTCTGACTGAACCCTTTCCTCTGCTGGGCCAGGCTGCTTCCCCCAAGTCTGTTCGTTTCTGTATTTAAATTAATCAAATGATGATTTTGCAACAGGGGGGACCGATGGGCCAACAGCCTGTCTCCAGCTGTGACCACTGCCACAACTGGTTACATGGGAATTGAAGGACTAAGCCAGCAGTGGTTTGCAATAAAATTTCCTTTTTTTCTTCTCATCGGTAGTGAATATTAGCTGGAGTTCTGAAGCTTTGTTGTTTTCCCTCCCCTTTCCAAATCCAAAAAAACACTCTGAATTATTATGTTAAGATTGTTATTATGTGAAGCGCAAATTGTATTTTACTTTCCATAGTTTTCTTTTGAATTTTAATGCCCAGGCTAACAGTGAAACCCTTAAAATTACTTTTCTTCTCCCTGGTCAACATGTTGCCTACCAATAGCCTTTTCTTCTGAACAATATATTATTTTTCAAATAGAAAAAATTACTAGATCTTGCTGAAGTTTGGAAGAGTATGTTTGTGTAGACTCCTTAGTCCCCATAATTGAACACTGAAAGACTCTGTAATTTTATTGCTAGGGCCACTTTGTCATTTTCCCCGGAGCTTGTTTTTTGCTGCATAGCAGAGGTGGTGACAGATGCCTGATGGATGCTGCAGGGTTGTGCCTGCTCCCGAGGGCCACTCGCTGCACTTGTTTGTGCAGTGAGCAGCAAGAGCCACAGGATGGTTTCTCGGGGAGCAGCAGTGGGAGATCAACACGAGGTTCATTCGAGGCAGCCTTAGCCTCCAGATAAAGCCGTGCCTCCACGTGTTCCTGTTCCCCGGGCTCTGGCACCCGGCATTATAAAAAACCCACAGAGGCAGCCTGGGTGTGGGCAGAGACCAGACGTGTCTGAGTCTGAGCGTGTTATCAACACTCTGAGCAGCAGCGGGGCCGCCTCGCTGCCGTGCTGTGGGGCAATGCTGGCAGCACTGCCTTCCTCAGACTCCTTCTTCCACAGTCAGAGCTAGCTTGCTGTGAACAGAGCATGAATGTTGCTGCCCAAGGACAGGGCAGATCTCTAAGTAATACCTTATTTTTATCTCTGACTGGTTTGTTTTGTAAGGAGCTGCTCAGACTGATGGGTTTTTCTCCTATTTCCCCTGTGAACGATAGGTGGGAGTCACTGCCAATGTGATGTGAATTGGAACTGAGGGAGCTGGAGGATGTTAGTTGGCATACAAAGTTGTTCTGGCACATCTTCACTGGATATTGCTTTACCCTCTGCTCCAGACCTTTGGACTGCTGATGATTTCTGGGCTGGGGAAGGGGATAGTGCAATTCCATCAGGATTGCAAGGGTCTCAGCAGCCATTAGGGAGAGATAGGAGAGGGTTGTGATATTTGGCTTCTGACAGATTGGAACATGAGAACATGTTTGGCAGAAGGGCCACATATACAGTGTCCAGTTAGTTTTGGTTTTAATCCCCTTAATATCATAAAATAGCAGGTAAGACTGACAATGGAATTTTGACTAGAAATGACACGTAATAAATAGGTCAATAACAGGAAACACCTGACCATGTCTGTCCTAAGAGAATTAAATACACTCTGCTGATTCACTTGATTTGATGCTGGTTCCCCGGGCTTGGACTGGGGGATGTTGGGCACTTGAAAGGATGTGAGGAAAGGACTAAGATTCCAGTAAGTTTGAAAGGATATGGATATGTGAATGGGTTATTTTACCCTTGCATGTGTTGCTTTTTCAGGAGGCTGATGATTTAAGACAGAAAATGATACCATATGGCCTGACAAACTGCAGGGGAGTTCTGCTGTGGCAGTGGGCCATGGGAGTGTGGTTTTACTCACAGACTGGGATTTCTATTCCCAATCCTATCAGTCTGCTTTTCAGACTCTGTGAGGGCTCCACACCCATGTTTCTGTAGACAGAAACTAAACCAAGAGAGAATCCAAGTGCATTGGCTCAACAAACCATACAGGTGTCACTGGGAGAGGAGTTGCAGCTGTATTGGGTGCTGATAAAGGCCAGTGTGCATTGCCACAAATGCTCCTGGTTCCAGAGATGTGGAACTCAACTGGAAAAATCAGTTCAGTCTGCACAGAGGTTTGGCACAGGAGTTTTCAGAGCATGAACCTGTTTTGTGTAACGAAATGTGCTGAAGGTGCAGGAGTGGGAGTTAAGGTAACAGCCAGTGCAGTAAAACCGTGTGTGACTGCAGCTCTGGACCAGCCTGGCTCATGCCAATCATCTCCACCTTCAGCCTGTGGAAAGGCAGCAGCAGGGTTTCCTATGTGTACTCAGAGGAGAGTTTAGCCCAGCTAAGAAATTAAGAAATCCCTCAATAACGTGTCAGAAATGCTGCATTTTTCTTTCCAGGTTTTTCCAGGGTTTGCAAAGTTTCTTTTTAAAGATGGATGCAGCTTTTCCTTCCTTTTGTTTTTGTGTTTCCACTTATTTTGTGTTTTGCTTGTACCCTGTGTAGTTCTCCTTCTGTATTTTCTGTTAAACCAAGAGGGATGTGATTGTTTTTGTTTAACAACTTGATCTGGAACAGATTATGGCATTGCCAGCATTTCCTGGTTGGTGCGCAATGGAAATCTACCCATGGACTCACGTTGATGAGATTGTGGAAACAGTATTTGCTAGGGAATGCCAGCTCCATGGCTGGCATAGGGAGCACAGCACGTGCTTCAGGAATACTTTAAAGCAGTATTTTGAATTTTGAAGCCAGTGGATTCACAGAGAGGAGAAGGATGGGATAGGATCTAGTTCAGTTTGTTGGGGAGTTTTTTCTTCTGAGCATGTTTTCCATTCTCCAGTGGTTGGGAGCACATCATGCTTGCTGTGGGCAGGATGGGGGCACATCTCTTGGGCATCTCTCCTTGAAGAGGAGCACAGTGGAGTCACCTCCCAGTAGTGGCATTGCCTCAGTGTGTTCCCTGTGTTTCAGAGGCTGGACAGAGGGGGTGTCTGACATTATAGAGCAGATCCACATCCCCATGGTTTCCCCACCTGCTGTCTGGTGTCTCAGGTGATGTGAGGGGAAAGGCTGCAGGGCCAGACCACAGGTATGGGGACACTGTGGCCCAATGGCACCAGAAAAGGGGAAAATGGATCTGCCCTGGGTCTCCCACCCAAAGCATCATCTGCCCATTTATGTTCTGTCTTCCCTCCCCTGCACTGTATTGGTTTTCTATGGCACACAGAAACAATACAAGAATCATTCCTGTGTTCTTCCACATCATTAAAAAATGTTCCTTCAGTCCTTATTAACTTGGGACTTGGGATCTGCCACTGCTCACCTGTGTGCAGTGGGAACCAGGCCCACACTGAGGAGGATTCTGGTGTTAATTCTCCCAGTATCTGAAGGGCATCTTTTTTGTTAAGTCTTTTTGTCTTGTTTGAAAAAAATGGTCAAGAGTTTGCCTGGTGTTCTTGGGCAGGATTTCTCTAAACAGAAAATGAATTCATCCATTTGGATTTTACCAAAGACTTTTACATTGAGTGGCTTTAAAGTATATTTAAAATGTTTATTTAAAATCCAGAGTTTTTAACAAACTGTCTCAAGATAGAAGAAACTGACTTTTTGGAGTAACTGTATTGTTTATTTGTTGTATTGCAGTAGCACCTAGAGATCCCTACTGTGCTAAATGCAGAACAAACACAGAACAGAGCTGGTCCCTGCCCGTGGGAGCTCACAGCCTTCAGCTTGGGGTCAGCCACGAGCTCCTGGGCTCTCGTGAGGCTGTGAGTCAAACCCACAGCTTGACCTCTCCAGCACCCCCAACAGAGAACAGATCAAGTAGGAGGCAAGTTTCAGAGAGCTGAACAACCTGCCCTTTCCTGCTGTACACTTCTCCAACTGATTTTTCCCGAGCTGTAGTTACAGGCCTGTGGCTGAGCTGTGTGGGCTTCCTGAGATCACTGCTGCTCCTTGGAGAGCCGTGGTTTCCTTGTTCCCAGTGTCCTCAGGCAGATAGAGGTGTTTGGATAAAAGGAAGCCTTTTCAGTGGTTTATCGTTTATATTACTTAAAAAAAGGTTTTCCTTTTTGCCTTCTAAATTTCCATTCCCATTCAGTACCTTCCCATGGTTGCTGCCATAGGGGGCAAGGGGGAAGGATACACCAAAAAGCAAACCTAACATCACACATGCACACTGTCAATCATCAAAGTATCAAAAACAAAGCTTGCAACAGCACAAACTTGTATAAATGTGGAGAGGAAAAAAAAAAAAGGACACTGACTAAGCACATCAGGCCATCTTGTCCCTTTTGGCAGCTTTAAGACAGGGTGGAAGAAACTCACCCATTTTTTGAGCTTGTCTCCTGGGTCACCATCCCATCCTTTTCCATCTTCTCTTCCAAAACTCAGCTTTAGCTGGGGGTTTGTCCATTCTGATTTACAGAGCCTTAGAGAGAGTCCCAGGGAGGGATGAACGAGGAATCCCTAATGTTCTCATGCTAGAACAAGTCAGGGGGTCTTAGGGCAAAATAAGCCAAATGATAATTTCTGTAGATCTGTTTGTTCCCTCCTCTACTCTCACTCGATGGCAAGGCTGGGAAGGTGATGGGCTTCAGCAAACAAACAGGAAGGGGCAACTTGTCTGTGCTGGTTTGGGGCAGATCCCATCTGCTGTTTGTCCCTCCTGTGTGTAAAAGAGCAGGGGAAGAGCCATTGTGCCTCATCTGCAGGGGGTGAAGGGGATGGGGTGTGAGAAGGAAACCCAGAGCCAAAAGCCTAATTATGGATAACAAACATGCAAGTCAGAGCAGGGGGGAGGAGAGGTCTGGCCCTTGGCAAACAGAAACGTTGGATTGTGGTTTCCAGTGTGTGCTCCAGGCTGGAGCTGGCGGAAGCCGTGTGGCCGCTGACTAAGGCTGGCAGGAGCAGAGCACGCGGCGGTCTGGCAGTGTGTGAGCAGGGAGGAAGGACAGCTCCTTCTGCTGAGGTGCCTCTAAGTGTTACCCCCAGAAATAAATAAATAAATATCCTGAAGCTGTGCGTGTCACAGGTGCAGCCCAGCAGAGCTGTCTCTGAGCCCCTGCTCAAGGAGACCCTGGTCTCGCCCTGTGTCTCCGGGAAGGGCAAGATCAGGGAACAGCACTTTGGAAACACAAGCCAAACACGAGGTGCTCTGAAACCAAATCCTTCTGCCTACATATGAGGAAAATTGGTTTCTAATTACTTGTTTTCTAAATGTTTTGTCACAAACTTCCTTTGGAGATGGAGAAGATGGGAAAAGAATGGGATGAGTGCTCCCTGGCCCAACCTCACTATCCAGAGCTCTGCTTAGAGCTCTCAAGGAAGAAGAGCTTCCTCAAAGAAGTCTCCTGTCCACAACGTGTGATGCAGCACACATCTCTGGGAGCTCCCACTGTGCTCTGAGGTTGTGATACCCTCTGTAGCTAAGGAAGAAAAAACAAATAGTCTTTACCTCTGTAGAGGTGGGTCTAGATACAGTCATCTGAGTCTCACATACCCCAGAAGCCTGGGAGAGCTTGGATGTGGACTCCTGTAACCTGTCAGAGGGACAGGCTCAAACAGAAGCTGTTTGGACACGAATCCAAATCCAAATTCCCACAGAGCTTTGGCTGCCAGTTGGCTGGGAGCCTTTATGCTTTCTCTAATTCCACAAAAGAAACAAAAAAACAATAAAGTAAAAGGTGCTTTAAAAATACCATGAGGAGAGAAACTGCCATGGAAATAAATAGCAAAAATAACAACGTTAACATGTCCGGTGTCACAGCAACTCTGACATTCAAGTAGTGTGGCCATGCCCACAGAGCTTCTCACAGCCACTGCCGGCACAGCCCGAGGGTCAGAGCTCAGCTGGTGCCCCGTTGCTCACTGAAACAACCCACTCCTCCCTGGGGCTGGAATGGATGTGAAGAGAAGGGGAGAGGAAAGATGGATGCAGTCTCTGCTGATAATCAGGTCTTCACTGTGCCCACCTTCTGCGGGACGCAGACACAAAGTTCTCACGGTTGTGTCTCTGTCGTTTGTGCCTGAGCGAGAATGGCCACGCTTCAGAGCTGGAAAGGATATTGCTTCAGGTAGTCCCCCATGCGCCGGGGCAGGGGCAGCTGCTCCACGTCGGCCGTGCACTTGTTGATGCGCAGGCGGCACAGGTGCTGCAGGCTGGGAATGCTGTCCTTGCGGCCCAGCGGCCGCAGCAGCTTCAAGTGTACTGCGGCCGCTGCCATCTCTTTCTGCAGGGGAGGTAGAGGAGACGGAGGCGGGTAAGGAGCCTCGCTCTTGCTTTCCGTTGTGCAGGACGTGACATAGTGCTGGATAAGACTGACCACGTCGGGGAAGGCCAGGATGCGAGGTTTGGACAGGTAGTTGGAGTCCAGGCGGAACTTGCTGTCAGTGTATTCGATGCGCACGTTGGTGGGCCCTCGGTTTGTCTTGACGGACAGTGTGAACAGGTAGCTGGGGTGGGTGCTGTCCCGCACCAGGAAGGTGCCCTCAGGCATCTTTTGCAGATGCTGCTTGGCCTCACTGGCGGTGATGGAACCCCAGTACCAACCTGGAAAAACACGCCAGAAAGAATTCGTTAGGGAAAGAAGGTATTATAGGACTGGCAGTATATTTATGGAAGTCTTGAAGACAGCCACATTCAGGGCCTGGGAAGCAACCAGAGCCAGAGTTGGCAAGACCTTCAGAAATAAGGACCAAGTTCTAAGGGTTTCCTGCCTATGCTTGTCATTGCTGTGCTGGGGCTGGCTTGGGATGAGGCTGGCTGGCAGCTGCTTCAGCTGCTGCAGTTTACAGAGGAAAAGCAATTTGCTTTTTGCAATTCCTTCTCCCAATTCAGTTATAGAAGATAAAGCAATAAATTAGTTCATGATATAAGTTTGTAGAGACTGCAGATACATTTGCTGTGTGCACAAGAGTCAGCCATGGCTGTGACAGAACCAGGTTCCTATCTGAAGTGGGATCAGGAGATTCTTCCTGGTGCTCAGATTGTGGAGTTGCATCCCTGCACCCTTCTGACCCTGTGACCTTGCAACTGAGTCTTACCAGATTCTCGCAGGTAGGAGAAGGTTTTCGCAATGCAAAGAAGGTCTTCTTCAGGGTCCCGTGCCTGAGGTGAGTTGCTGTCTGGAACTGGAGCTGCAAGGGCAGGCGCAGACTCCTCCTGGAAGGCCATAACTGGGAGAGGTTGCATGATGGGCTCTGACAATTCCTCAGTGCCCCTGAGTGACAGTGTCCTGATCTTTTCCTCCGCCAGCAAAGGATGAGGTCTGAAATGAAAGGCACACTGTGCTATTTCTCCTTGCCTTGAGATCAGTTCAGTGCATGCTACATCGTACTACCACATGTTATGTTTTACAAACAGATCCTCAGCACAATTGTTTCTGAGAGAGGCAAGGGAGGAGGAAGGAACACAGCTAAAGATGAGCCCTTAGAAACAGGGAGAGCGAGTTGGCCCCTTTGGCCTTATAAAAGGTTGTCTGTCTTGCCATTTAGGATCATTTGAACCTGATATTTTTAGATGCTGCCTTTTAATACGTAGTTTCAGGTGCAGTAAGGTTTATAGCAGCATTATGGCTTCATTTACATGATGACAACATTGGAGCATTTCTGTTTCTGCCAGTGGGATTGTCATTTACTGCAATATAATTACAAGCAGAATTGGGAATAGCTTGGGTTTTATCCTACCCACTAGCTGCTCAAGGATGACCTGATCCTAAATGAATCTGTCAGAACTCAGAGTGAGCTGATAGGGTAGGAGGACAATGGGAGTTCTTGTTTTAGCCAAGCCTGTGCACTACACCCAATCCACCATTCAACAGCTCGATGGAGAAGTCAGTGTGGCTGTAATCCCTGCAGGACTGCAGCAGGAGGAGTCTCTGCCACGGCCAGGCTGCTAGAACATGTATTCCCCTGTGGCCTAAAGGGCTGTAGCTATTCAGCATCTAAATGCATTTTCATTGCCTGGAGCTCTCATGGGTCATGGGTGCTCCTCCTCTGCAGCATGGAGATTCCTAAAGGAAAGCAGAGCTCCAGGGGGGGATGGATGTCAGAGGCCAGGGAAGTCTTCATTCCCAGGCAAGCTCCTGAGCAAAAATTAGTTTCTGTCCCGATGTGTGTAGGCCCTTTGCCTCTGTGTCCCCTGTCATGCTGTGTGTTACATCCCCCCATCATCCCCAGAACACCTGAGATGTTCTTTCAGACACTTTAAAGAAAAGATGGCTGAGAGAAATACACTCAGTCCTCAGTGAGACACTGCCACACCACCGCTGGAGCTGGCGGTGCTGGCACAGGGTGCAGCCACCTCCCCACATCACTGAGGAGAAGCAGAAGGAGGCTGAAGTCATAAGTGCTTCCCTTCAGATCTTCCTCCTTCCCTGTGCTCTGTGTGAACAGGGACGCTTCAGGTGCATAAATAAATGTGCTGTAAACTGATCTGCACCTGAAGTGCTGAGTCTTAAGTATGAGACAGAGAACAAGAAGAAGGGATGTAGGAGGAAAGTAGATTGGAGAGAATTTGAGAGCACCTTCACACCTTGTAAGTGAGAGCCATGATCAGTTCAACAGCTCTGCATTTCTAAACAAACCATGGAGGTTTGGAGTAAAGTTTTGTAAAACCACTGGTAAATTTAAATCTACAGAGAGAGACTTCTTGCCCTTGCAATGCATAGGAAACCCTCTGCTGTTCTGTTGGTATTTAGGAAACAACATTCTCTCTTTTTCCATGTGCCAAATCACATTTCAGAAGCAGGATACCTGCTTGGCTTTCATGGCATCTAATCTATGTTTCTTAATTTCTATTAATGGGTAGGAAGCCAGGCTGAATAAAAGTGATTGCTGGCCCTTGTCCTCACCAGGGACCCCTGGCTGCAGGACCTGCATTTTCAGGGGCTTTCACAGAACTGGGCACCTGGATGTATTTTTATACCCAAAGATCACTGTTGGGAAAGCTCTGAGTTCTCTTTTAAATCCCCCTTGAGATACAATTATAGGCTGCATTTTTCAAGATATTTGGATGTCTCCCTCTTAATGTCACAGTCTTCACAGATGCCTGGCTACCTGTCTCCTTTGGGAAAGGAGATTCCCGATTCTCCATGACCCCCCTTTTTGCACAAGGAGGACCATAAACCAGCTCAGCTGCTTGGAGCATGGTGCAAATAACACCGAGGTCATGGATTTGATCCCCATATGGGTCATGCAGAGTTGGACTCGATCATCCTTGTGGGTCAGAATGTTCTGTGATTCTGATCCTTTCCTGTGCTGAACCTAATTAACAATTGGTGCTGTGCAAAGAGGGTGTCCCAGGCCTGCTGGCAGAGCAGTGTCTCTCATATCAACTGTTCCCTGAGCTGAAAATGACTGTGACGGATTTTAAGGAAAATCAGCCCTGCACCATTCACTCCCCGGAACTCAAATACTGCAATCCAATTGCCAAATCTCTCAGAACTTATTTTCTGCAGGAAAATTTTTCTGGCCTACCCTTCCAGAAATGTTTGGAACATCAAGAAATCTTTCATAGCATAGAACTTTCTTTCTTTTTATATACCAGCTTCGGAGAGGAAATTAGGAATTGGCTGAGAGACGGGAAAGGAAGGGAGAGATAGCAAAGCTACACAGGGAAATGTTTGCCATGAATCAGGAGGAGAGTTGTTACTTTCAAGGGCTATACCAGTTCACAGTTCAGTCCTCCAAAAACCACATCAACTGTGTGAATTTGTCAGGAGGTTTCTTTTACAGAGCCCATGTGCTTGAGATGAAGTTTCCCACTGTACTCATGCTCTGGTGCCGTACACTTCGTGCCACGTGAGGCTGGAGGAGCCCAGACCCCATGCGGGCACTGTGGGGATCCTTCCACCGCAGCCAGAGAAGAGCCAGGCTCACACATTTCCTATTTTCCTTCTATACTCCAGCTTTATGCCCTTACAAAACCTCCCAGTGCGGCTGTAGGCTCAAAGGAGCATGGTGGAAGAGAGGAGAAGGATTAGAAATTTTGACAGACTGGGAAGTGCTGGTGTCCTAAACAACTTTGTACACAGGTTGAAAAAAGAAGAGCTGCTGCTGGGAGCAAACAGAGCAGCTCCAAGCACAGGAAAGGGAGGGCAGAGGGATCAGCAAGTAATGGCAGACTACAACTTTTAATGCAAGAACATTTGCAAGAGGGTTAAGAAGAGTTTACTGGGATAAGGACAGGTTGAAAAAGGTTTGCTGACATGAAAAAGTCAGCCCTTTGGTTGGGCGAAGAAAGGATTTGCAAATAGTGCTTGTAAGAAAGAAAGTAGAGAAAAGACGTTGAGAACCAGGACTGAATCGGGCAAAGTGTTTGTACAACAGCTGTGAGGAGGAAGCAAACAACCATGTGAAATTTAGCATGTCTAGCTCGGAGTCTGGGTGCACTCTTGAGAGAAACAGCAAATGAACGTCCCTAAGCTTTGGCAATTAGTGTTTCAGAAAGCCTTGGAACAGCAAGAAAGTTCAGGAGAATCAGATATGTCTGACAGCATTTAGCGTTGACTTTGTAGTTACTGTGCTGCTAAGCTAAACTTTGTAACATGGTATAAACACTAGAAAAAGTGTGGAGCCGCTCTCCCTTCCATCAGCCACAACCCAACACTCCAGTGGGAGCTTGGCCTAAATAGGACGGAGAGTATGGAGTCAAAGATATATGAAATCCTAGAGGATAATGAAAATGGAGCAATAAATGGTCTTCAAAATAGACATTAAAAGAAAAACATCTACACATCTGGCTGCATAACAAGTTCTTGGTGGGTAAGGGAAGTAGTAGCTCTGGTATGTTGACCGTGGAGAAAAGCTTCAGATAAGGATTTCCCGGAGGCCAAGCTGAAAACTGAATTCTCTCCACTGTGGCTATAGGAACTGCAGCTGCAGACTGAAAATACGAGTGAAAACAAACCCCCTTGTGTAGTAGGAAATTCGTGGTAAGCACGAGCTCTCCTTGTCTGTGGAACAGATTCTGGGGGCGAAATGGCAGAAAAATCCCCGTACTTTGGTTATTTCAAGCAGACAAGGAAGATTTTCCTCTGAGGAAAATCCACCATACACCGGAGTGATAGGAAATACTGACATGATGGCTCAGACTGAAACAAATGCTCACAATTTCCATGTATGCAGCATGTGTAAAAATACCAGGTGATTCCTGCACACCAGGTATTCCTTAGTTGATGAACTGAGCTGGTCACAGGGACAGTGAAGGGCCAACACATCAGTACTGATACCAGAGAAGGCACTTGGATGTCACCTGTTCTCCCTAACGCAGATGCGGAACTATCCGTGTGCCCCCTGTGGCTCTCACTCCACAGAATGCCGTGTATATGTACATACACTTAAGCTTACACAAAATTAAAATTCATTTAGCATAAATCTCTCCTTAGAAATAGACCAAAACACCTAAACTCCAGGGAGGTTTTTCCCTGTAAGCAGCTTGTTTGTTTCCAAGAGGACTTCAGAGAGCACCTACGGTGCTCGGTTGGTGTCCGCACTGGTGCTGCATCCACCGCACTGAACAACACACTCCAAGTTATTTTTACCCTCTCAAAGACTTTGAATACCGTGTAGTGTTTCAGCAACAGAAAGCATGGAAATCAGGAATACTTTATGGTTCCATGATTTTGGCCTTGGAATCTAAAACACAGACACACAGGACAGACACACAGCACTCGGCCAGCTGAACACATTCCCATTCCATTACAGTCACACATGGCAACACACACGAGCTGAAAAACTGTCCCCGAGAACCTTCCTAATTGCAATTATCAAAGCACAGCTTTTCACAGAAGGCTGCAAAGTATCTTACCCCTGAACACAGAGGATCATGTCACTCCCGGACCAAGGGAAAAGCATTAAGTCTTCAAGAAGGTGGGAAATTATTTCTCCTCGTCTTGCCTTCTTTGCTTGCCCGAAGCAGCGAGTTCAGCCTCTAGTTGGGGTTCACGGTGAGAGAAGGCTGGCGAGTCCCAGCAAACCCCTTCTGCAGGTTGATTCAGACACAGGAAAAGCCAAGCAGAAGACGAGCTGTCCGACAAAGACTTCAGCAACTTTGGCCGAGAAAATGCGTGCACTCTCAGTGCTTTAGAAAAAAATAATGTATTCTTGTTCTGCTTTTCGGAAAACAGCAGCAAAAAAGAAGTTAAAAAAATAACCAGAGAAAAAGGAAATTACATATATTTAAAGAGGAACTAATCTTCCTTCAGAGCACTCTGAAATTGTAATAAATAGGTAGCNAAAAAAAAAAAAAAAGGCAAACCTCCTTAGTTATCTTTTGTGTGTCCCTTTTAATCTGTTCCAGGAAGTGAGGGATTCCTGGAATCGTATTGTGTTCGCATCACTCTTCCTATATCAGCCACGAGGGGAGGAGGGGGGGTAGAAGAGAGAAGGTATAAATAGCTGTGTCCAGCACGGCCGCGTCCGTGCTGCCATGGCCGGGGGAGGG